>JAWQRP010005147.1:0-11007 GCA_033557875.1 Quadriops clusia
GTTAATTGGTTAACTTTAGCAGAAATTAAAAATGACGAAACATTGTATTGTTAAGTGTAGAAATATAAAAAGATGTGATTAAAAGAAAAAGAAAAGTGAAATTTTAAAATGTTTTGTGATTGTGATACTTTTAAATGTTAGAAATTCGGTATGCTTCTTGGCTCTTAAGATTAATCTAGAATTAGTCAATGCAGTTTACAAATTATTTTTCAATTTTATAGTAAACTACCTTTCTATCTATAATCGGCAATCCTAATCTATCTAGATTATTTTCAAAAGGTTTATTTTCAAAATGCGAACAACACTAATTAAGCATATCTAAAATAAATTGTTGCAACAATATTGCGAATGCATTGTCTCCTAGCGCAACGAGCATGCTGGGAAGATGATCATCTGAAGCAAATTGCGAAACCTGGCAGCCAGTTTCTTCCAAATTGCGAAGTTTGGCAGAAGCTGACGGTGGCGATGGCGCACAGTGGTCTGCTAGCCCGAAAACGTGGCCAAAATTCTAAGATGTAATTTATCCATTCACAAACATAATATGGCGTGTTTAGAGGTTTTAATGCATTATTGTATTTATGCATGTATTATGTATCTGATTTTTTTTAATTAGCGCAAAACATATCAACAAATTTTATTGTAGGTATAAATTTACAAAAGTGCTAATAAACATATTTTACATGTTAGAGCTGTAATTGGCATTAATGAATATAAAAAAATTAAATAATTATTTTTTTTATTAATATAAAAAATAAACATATGATACGTACTTTTATTTAGATCAGAGTAGCTACCAGGATTGTTAACATTAAAATTAAATAGATATGTTCTCACATTAAAATCGACCTTTATTACAATTGTAATAATATAATAATGTAATAGTCATGAGCGCTTTACTTTTATCAATTGTACTTTGCATCGGATCCGAAAATTTGCTGTACAAAAAAACGGTATAAGTTGGAGCACAGAAATTTATTCTCAATTTGTTCTTTAGGGATTAATGAATGAACTAAAATTGATTTCAGACTGGAATCTTCTGGGACCTGAAACTTACGCCTTCCAGAAATTTCCTTTCTATTAAATGAACTATTAAAAAATGTATATATTCAAAGCTTGCAAAATGTACTAATAATTAAAGTTTATAAAAACTCATTTACACCATTAAAATGTCCTTCTCTTGAACTGCAAAACTCATTTATAAAAGTTAAAAAAGCTTTTAAAATACTAAAGATACGATTGAAAATTCTGTTTTTTTACGGAGCGGAGAAAGTGATGATAAAAATTACAAAAAAAAACTGAATAGAAGAGGCACACTACGCTAATTTACGACTTTTACTGATAATTTCTAGTCCTTAAAGTACCAACCTAAAGATCGAGAACCTAAAAAGTTCTTAAATTGATAGTTTGGTTATTGAATTTTGGCCACGTTTTTGGGCTCGTAGACCAATGTGTGGCGGTCTGAGAATCCCATCAGGAGCGGGCCAGCGAGAATCTGAAAACCTCGAAATTAAAGAGCAATGCATCGAAAGCTCCCAGATCATTAGCAAATAACAGAAAACCTACCGCAGGCGGAGGAGCAGTCCTGCAAAAGCGACTCGAGACAAACTTCGCCGACAACATTAGTTACTCAACTTACCGCTGGGGCGCAGGTTTTTTCGCGGATTCAGCTGCGGAGCCATCGGCAGGTTTGGCGGACACATTGCAGCAGGCATGTGCTGAGCAGGTCGCACCAAGAGCGAACCCGTCAGTCTGCAATAGTGTTGCGAGCAGTCGCGACCACGAAGTCAGTGAACCCAGTGCCTCAGTATCGGGCTAACTTATTGAGCATTTGCTTACTAATAAAGTGCAGTTAATGGGCTCGGACGCACGTGTTTGGAGCTCCTTTTTACGGATTATCGAAGGCTGTAATCCGGATTGAGCATTTGGACACGAATTTCCTTCGGCAGGATTCCTGATGCAATCCTGATACTCGGCCAGGCTACCCGCTTGACGGAACGTCGGTGTCTCCCGTTAGTTAAATAACCTTCTCCGTCTGCTCGAACTGTGGACGAACCAATTGTCCTCAAAGTCTCTTCTTGGCTTCACTCAACTAATAGTGAAAGTGATTTGTGACTTTTTTTTAATGTTTTGATTTTGTGACCGTCCTGGTTTTAACAAACGCATCGCTTACTGTTACTCTTATCTATCAGAGGTAAGTACTCGACCCGAGGCATTTAAATTATCCAACATACATATTTAAATGAAACTACGTACATATTTAAATGAAACTACCTACATATTTAAATTATAGTACGTACATATTCAAATTTCTGATAAAGTAATATGTTTTTTTATATGCACGCACGCATGTATTCCACGCTTTCCCACCGCCACAAGTGGAAACAAACGGTCATTTCCTCAGAGAAAATTTTATGTAAAAATTAATAAAAATAATTCTACTTGAGAGATACAAATCGATATACAATGTCCGTATTCGCAGTAAAGTGAATGGGAAAACGGCGGCACACCGGAGAGAAAAATGCGCGAAAGATAAAGCATACGGCATAAATTGTAGAGGAGAGAAAATTAATGATGAAATCGCTCTCTAACCCGGATGACTGTAACGTGGTTAAAGCCTCACCATTTTCAGCTCATAGCTCGATTCTCGATTCCATCAGCGGGAGGAAAAAAGCGCGCCCAACACCAGGGGCATAATTGAAACTCATGCCAGGAACATTATGCATGAAAAATATGTTTTTAATTGGCGGCCGATAGAAATCTTGATAAATATTATTACATCTTAATGCGTCTCCGGCTAACAATAAAGTGTGCATTAATAACACTATGGTTAAGTGAGATAAGGCAGCTATGTGTAAAAAACGCATAGGTAAATCGTGCCGCGCGAAGGAAGCCTATGACATCATCTGCGCGAGCACTGAAGGCGCGAGATAAACCCGACAAATTTTTAAGATACGAGGTTATTAAGTTCGCAATCTTCCTTCGAAAAAATAACAACACACGTGATGAAACAAAGAGTAGGAAATGAGATACGGGCGCACAAACATAATTAAGCCCAAAGAGGTCGTACGCTAAATGGTTATACTTATAGATCTGGAAGCATAACAATTAAGGTTATTATTTGATTAGGTCACTCTTCCTCTTATTCAACTCCGGCTGACTGATAAGCGGTTATGAAACAAGGACGCGAAGATTAAATTTCGCAGAATTCTTGACCTTAACCACATTATTATATTCGGTCACCGTAACGTCTTACGGTTGGGTGGTAATACTACACTTTCTTAATAAATACCTAACCATTATTCCTAATGCTTAGGTATTCCGATACTGAACACATTAATAAGTCTAAATTACAAAACGCTGCAAATATACAACGCGCCTCCGCCAATTGTGCTACACTTCAAAATAAACTAATATTTTATTAACCTCAACCTTAATATACAATACTAGCAAATATACCCGTTCTTCGAACGGAGTTTGAAGTATATAGTTTTTTAAAAAGGGTTAGTGTGAAATAAGAAGAATAGGTATACCTGTTCTTTAATAGATTACATATTATAATTTCTTCATCTTAACTACTACCTCTGTCCCGTAATAATTGCAACATTTCCCTATTATTTTATATTTGAAATGATGCAACTATGTCCATACAGAGGTAGTATTTCTTTATCCCTTTCCCGTTTTACCCTGTACCATGATTGTATTTTATTTTATTTTAATTTATTTTATTTTATTTTACTTAATTTCAATTTATTTCATTCCCTTTCCGTTCCAATTCTATCGACCCTTCTCATTATCGTTCCCGTTCCATCCCATTCCGTTTTAATTTAGTTTTAATTCATTTAATTTAATTTAATTTCGCTTTATTTTCCTTCTGTTCTCGTTCCCGGTTTAGTTTTAGTTCCCGTTCTAGTCATGTCTCGTGCCTGTTGTTTATTCTTATTATTGGCAAGAAAATAAAAAACTTTTGTATGAAAGTTTGTTCAAATTAAAGCATGGTGTCTTAGATATTTGCCTAGGATACATTGATTATAGGAATTTATTTTATTTAGGAAGTAGCCACATAATACTTTACTGAAACAAAAGAACTTCATATTATTTTCATTAAAAATATAAATGTCGTTTATTCCACTCCCCCGAGGGCACCTATAAATCGAATCTCTAAATTTTGTTCATAACGTCCTTTCTGTTCGGGCTGTACAATACAAAATCCATTTGAACGTCAATCACAGAAAGATCTGATCAACATTTTATTTTATTTGAAATAATATTTATCAATTAATAGATACTTTTGAGAATGGCTAAAATAGTGAAGTGCTTCTTTAATTCATATTAACTATAATTGATAAATATTATTTCAAATAAAATAAAAAAATGTTGCCTGATTGACATTCCAATAGTTTTTGTATAGTACACGAAAAACAAAAATGGCACAATGAAAATATCATTTATTTGTAGATTCCAATTGTAGATAACCTAGGAAGAGTGAATTGAACAACGTTTATGAAATAATATAACATTCTTTTCTTTCGGTAAAGCGTTGTGTGACTACTTCCGAAAAAAAAATTAAATTCTTGAAATCAATGGTTACTCGGCAAATATCTAAGAAACTGCTCTAATTTGAAAAAAATGTATACAAAAGATTTTTTTTATTTTCTTGCAAATAATAAGAACAAACAATAAAATTATATGTTTCCATTAACAAAAAACTTCGTTGGTCTGTAAATAACCTTCAACCCTCCATACACAAAAAAACGTATATATTATACGCTTTCCCCCTTTCCCATTATATTACATTTTTAAAACCATTAATTAATTTATAAATGATTCATTCGTGCAATATTTGCAATTATCAGATTAAAAGGACAACTCTGTATAGCATATGAATAATCTTTTCCTCTGGTTAAAATATTATAGTCGAGAAGAGGAGAGTTACGACGTTAAGCACTGTTAAGTCATGAACAATTTCAACTTATCTCTACCAAAATTAAGGCTAACCTGCCATACTACATAGTGAACGTACCCATTCCGTTGCAAAAGTGTCAACTTAACGGTAACCTAAAATTACAAACTTGACAGACGTCAACCTGACGTTATCCTAAACTAAATTGTAAGAGGGCATTTCTCTCTCTAATGTCGACTTAAAATCAAACTTCCATGGAAACCAATTTCTGAAAATCCGTCAAACTTGACACCCTCGATTTTGTCATAAATTTACCACCTCGTTGGTCCCCGTTTAAAGTCCTCTCCTTGTATATCCGCAAGAGGCTAAAACACTCCACGATACAATGAGTTTTGCATCTCCCTATTCTCAGTATTCATTGTGCATTTTCAAATGTTGTACGAAGAGTACAACGCTGTATTACTTTTCCTGTGGATCAAGTTGCTAAAAGAGCAGCCGTCATGATTTTGCTTTTGTATGTTATTTATTGGTTTAGCAATTTTTCCTTTTCCTCTCTGTCCTGTAAAATTAGCTGCAGTAATCTTTCCTGGGGCATTCGTTGGACATACCCGTACCATTCACTGTTCCTTACGCAAACAGTTGATCTTGACTACCTAAAGAACCGAATTATATCCATTGCTCAGCGCCTAAAACAAAGGTCTGCGACGATCGCAACTCTGTGGGTGTAGCACTTGTAAGATATAGACTAAACAAACATCAGAATACTTCCTAGATTAGGTACCTGTCTGTCACTGTCAGAATAATTAACCATAAATCTGCCAATACTACTCACTGTTGTTTTACGCGACCTAACCTCCAAATGCCAGTTTGTCAATCTGACGTTTCGTTTGAAAATATGACGGCGTAACTGTTGCTAAATAGAAGGAGACGCAAGATCGTTGCTATTGAATTGGATCAGTCTATTTCTTTTTAATTTTCACTTCCTTAGTTACGTCAGTCAGAAATTCGTCAAAATTGAAGCACGGGTTTAAATGGGAAATTCGCGGGGCCCCGAAAAAGTGACTTCCAGGTCGAGTACCCCAAAAACATTTCTTAGCTGATCTAGTTAGGCCACTTTACGGCGGTGTGCAAAAATTCAGGAAAATCGGTTGAGTCGGTTTTGAGATTTCGTGATTATTATCAGTGGATTACTCTTTTATACTTATAGAAGATATAGTTTCAGCATCGACACAGGAATATAGTTACTATATTCCTGTGTCTATGGTTTCAGTTTTACTCAAAAACAGTGCTTAAATCTGGTTCAAACCGCGTTGTACGGAATCTAGGTCATCCGCGTAAATACTAAATTTTGAGGTTATAATTAATTTGACAATTATTTATGACGGTCTAACTAGACCTACGTTAATCTTCGCGTATGGATAAGACTGTAAATATCTTTGAACGTATCAATTATTTGTAAATAATATAATTTTTTATTGTTTCTTTTGTAGACTTTAGACAAAACTTTTTTGTTAATAATACCTATGAAATTTCTCTCAGTGTACAATAAGATTATTCACTGGTATTATTGAATATTGAAACCATAAAGGATTAACTCTTTATTTATTTAAACTTACTAGGCTTATTCCTAGGAAACAAAATTCCCGTAACTCAATTTTAAAGTCAAACTATTTTTAATAATTTTTTACAAATTTCCCTCAATGGCAAAACAATCATTATTTACGATCCCGGGCATAGCTTTCACGTAGAAACCACGACATATTGCCCATTTAAAAACGGAGCTTTTATCGATCACACATACCAACCACTAGATACTAAATTAACGCAAATGTGACGGAAATAGCGGACCACCCTGAACACATTGCGGTGGACATAGCGAAATGGGCGTTATCAAAATTTAGCAGGTTCGTGACGCGCTCAGCATGTTGCTAATTTTTGATTAGAGGCGTAAATTTTCATGAAAAAGAAGGCGTGATGTGCTTGTAATTATTATTATTAATTACGCAGCTGTGTTGAGCCAGGTGGCTTGCTGTCGCGCTTCATTGCAGTTTTCTTTAAAGATTTAGTCGGCGTTATTAAAAGAAATAATTTACCGGGTTTATACGACGATCCTATTAGTCAAATAATGAAATTAGTAAAGTTTTAATAAACCTTCCGGGAAATTAGATTCTTATCTACTCTTTTTTTATCTAGAGCACCCCGAGAAAAACGTGCAGCTACATCGTTAATAAAACAATAAATCATTCATGATTCGAGCAGCTAATTTAACTTCTTACCCCTTTGCAAAACTAAACGTAAGAAATAATACCTACAAAACATTATTTATTACATCCAAAATACAATATTGGGGAATCTCTTCTAATACTCGAATTATCGCAAATTATTTCGAAAAACGATATATCCGAAATATTCTTCGCTTGTTTGGAATAATTTAATTAATGTTAATGCAGATAAACAGCTGCTCGGAATCGGCCCGTTTTATTATTTTTATCGTAGCGTCTCTCCAAGACCTTTTATCTTGAAAACTCACTCGTTAATTAACTTAATTGGGCCATCGAGAGGAATATTTTGTAAATTTTATCCCAAAGTCCGTATCCACTCGTAAATGTATTCGCTTCTGGTCCAGCGAGCCGGCGTATTATTCCAGTTCGTGAAGTTATTTTAATTTATCTTAATTTGATTACCCTTTCAAGACGGTGAAACGAGCGAATTGCGAATGCTAAAGTTTTCAGCTCTAAAGAGACTTGCCCAGGAATTTCCAAATTTTTTCCTGCAAAAACGGAAATCGCTCGGCATATTAGTAAGGATACTTATGAAACAGCTGGTCCTAAGTGCCGTCAGTTAAGAACCATCTGCTTCGACACATAATCATTTAAAAGAGCAGTTCTCTCCGAGAATCTCGTTCTCACGAGATGGGTCCAATTCCTTGCTGCTTTCTTCGCTTGGCAAGTTCTGTGATGAAGCTTCCCCTATTCTTTTCAATACACGTGAACCCTTAATAAAAGCTTATTGTTTAGAAATTAAGTGGAGATGATTAATTATTTGCGTCTTTAGCTGAATCTACAGGATGTTTGAAATGCAAATTTCCTGTAGTCAGTTGACCTAATTCCAAAAGCAAAGTAATTTCCAATAGGTGTAACACCCTAGGCCATCAATACTAATTAACGATACAGTAAGCGCAGGTTTTAGCAAACACCTGTGTTTAGTATATAGGAATGCAAATTGCAAATTAAGCCTTGTTATCCATGCGGAACTATTTCACAAGATTGGTTTAACTTAACTTATAGAGGTGTGTACCTATGTCCGTTATTTTAAAGTAGGGGTAGTAATATAAATGTTAAAACGGTGAAACTAGTCGCCAGAGTATATATTTATTCATTATTGATTTTAATGAAATTAATTTAAAAGTATTAATTATTCAATTTGGCTCATGATCGTCTAACAAGTTAGGACCCCTACGCTAAATGTGTGTGTAGTAATAAATTAAACCATAAGTTCCTCTCACAAGTTACATTTTAAATTAAACTTAAGTCTAAGTTTTACTTATTACTAAAGTTAATTTAACTAATTATTTTTTTTATTATAAGATTTTATCATAGATACCATCAATATTACTAGTATCTCGTTTGAAAATCGTGGGTGATAACTGTTAAACTGGTTTAAAATTTCTTCTATATTTTCATCAGTGCATATAACAATATCATTAACATCTTTTTTGTAAAAGCTAATATCAACATTATTAAGAAGAATTAAATTCACTTTGGAAAAATCTGAAAATAATATGCGGAGCTTCCTAGATATGACTCTTATCAAACAAGGCAACAATATAAAAACTAAATTTATTACAAAGAATATCTGGTTTCAAAGATATACAAATTTCTATTCAAATTGTGAAAAAAATTATTAATACAATGTTATGATAGCCCTTATAGGTAGGACCATGAAACTATCAAATTCAGAATATAAAGAGGAATCATTGAATAGAGTAAAGAATGCATTGATTAAGAATGACTTCCCTAATAATTTAATTAATGAAACAATTAAAAAAGAACTGATAAATTATACAATCCGCATAAATATAAAAAAACCAAAACTAAGGAATAATTTCACATGCGCAACAATACCATAAAATGACTTACAGAAAACTATAACTACTTCTTAATTTACTTTAAATTTTTTCTTTTCTAACGAAATAATGATAGGATTGAATACTAAATTTTGAAACCAAATTCCACAACTGCTCAGAGTCGTCAGGGTTTGGGAAAACACAGGAGACAATTTTAAGTGACTTAAATCTAGTGATTTGATGTAATTTGGGCGCCAGACATATTACTATGTCAAACTTGAACTTGAGTGAGAAAGTAAGAAAACATAAACAGGGAATGGTCATTTATTACAAGATGTTTGACATGACTTAACCAAATTTATCTATTCACATTAGAATTTATGGTGAAAAAATAACCAACGCTTAAAAATTAATATTACAAGGTATTAAAGTCCGTTTTTCCTAGGGAGAATACATTCACGTTATCAATCCTGCGCGGAACTTATTTTTTTTTTATTTATTACATCAGCAATCAAAATATATACATATTCTATAAGCTAATATTATGGCTAATTAAATGGCATTATGAGGAGTCATCCAGCGACGATTCCTCTGGAGCCTTAAATCAGGTCAATGGGCCAACTTCACTTCAGTCTTCTGTTTATTTCTCTTTCCAGTAGTGGCACTAGGAGTGGATTTTCATGCATTTCGATTTTTGAGTGGTGTTTGCTGCTTTTCTCGTGGATGACATCTTTGACAGACTTTATGTTTAAGTCAGCATGGAGAGTTTCATTAGTGACATACCATGGGGCATCTACTATCATACGTAATACTTTTGATTGACACCTTTGGATTATAGTTACATTCGACTTGCTTGCACAACCCCAGAGTTCAATACCATAGGTCCAGATGGGTATTATGATAGTTTTGTATATAAGGAGTTTGTTGTCTATAGATAACGTCGATCTTCTTCCTATTAACCAATGTATTTGTTTAATATTTAAATCAGCTTGTTTCCTTTTCTTTATTATATGTTGCTTCCAGGTTAGTTTGTTATCTAAGGTCATACCTAGATATTTAACATCATTTTTGCGAGGTATTTCAGTATTATTTATATATACTTTTGGTGACAGACCTTTTCGCAGAGTGAAAATTATGTAGCTGGATTTGTTTTCATTTATTTTAACTCGCCACTTCTCAAACCACGTTTGTAGGATATTAAGATGGTGTTGTAAGACCTGTGCGGCAGTTTCTGGATCATTATTGACTGACAGTATAGCAGTATCATCGGCAAATGTTCCTAGTATAGTGTTTCTGGTAGTAGGTAAGTCTGATGTAAATAGAACATATAAAGTGGGCGCCAGGACACTGCCTTGCGGTACTCCTGCTTTTATTGGATAGAATTCAGATGTCTTATTTCCTACTCTTACTTGGAATAGTCGATCGCTTAAGTAGGATTTAAGAAGGTTAAAGTAGGGAGGAGGAAGGTATTTTTTAATTTTGTATAACAGGCCACTGTGCGATACTCTGTCAAATGCTTGACTGACATCTAGGAATACTGATGTACAGTATTTTTTGTCTTCTAGAGCTTTACTAATGGTATTAGTGATTCGATGAATCTGTTGCGTAGTAGAGTGTCCTTGTCTGAAACCAAATTGATGGTGCGGAATCCATTCTTCTGAATTTAGATTTCCCTTTATTCTATGTAGAATAAGTTTTTCATAAACTTTGGATATTATAGATATTAGGCTTATCGGACGGTACGACGAAACTTCTGTAGGGCTTTTGCCCGGTTTGAGCACAGTAATTATTTGTGAAATTTTTAACTTTTTGGGCCAATAGTTCGTTCTTATTATTGCATTGAATATGTAGAGCAGTAGTATTATTCCTTTTCTAGGGAGTTCTTTTAGCATCTTGGAAGTGATTTGATCGGGTCCAGGTGCTTTTTTTAGTTTAAGAAACTTGATTACTTCTTTGATTTCTTTAGGGGTCGTAAGTGTTAACATTTGGTGTGTTTGAGTGGGTAATTCTAGCTCTTCTTCAATATCGTAGTCTCTCTCGT
>JAWQRP010005148.1:0-11007 GCA_033557875.1 Quadriops clusia
AGCTGTGCCTCGGGCGCTCTTGAGACTGGAAATATTTTCCAGATTTGGATGACATATGGCGCGACCTACTGCTATGAAGTCAGAGAATTCATCTGCTGATTTTTTCAATTAAATCTCAACCCCAATATTTAATCTGATAAGTGCCGTAGTTCCATTATTTCTGCTGGCCTTATGAATACCTTCACAATAGTTATATCAACGTTCTAACAACTCTTATACACATTATGTGTTTGTTGACGTTAGATAGTTTATTTTTGTCGATATAATTAGCAATGATGTACATTCGTGTAAATCCAAACATACTTCTCCATCGATCAAAAATAAATCATAAAATCGCGATTCGCTCTCTCACGCCACATCTAAGGCAGGTTTTGAAAGCATCGTCGAAGCAAACGGGGGCGTTGGTACCGATTTTTCAATGTCACTCGATGACGCGATCCTGCAAAATTTAAAAAGTTGGGAAAACCTGCGCCTCAGCTTCGGCATCGGGAGATAAGTTCGAGGAGCACAATGGATGATGATGGATTACGAAATAATAGGCTTCATATTTAAATTTTAAGCTTGCTTGGAATTGCGCCGCGTCCGTCAAGGGCCAACGTGTATTTTACACGTTTATGTGCTTATTTCGCATTCTTTCAATTCAACGTATTTTATTTTGGGGTTTCTAAAGTTAGTGGAAATCCGTAGAATAGTTGTGTAGTAGTAGTTGTGAACTATTAACTGGTCAAGTTTGTACAAATACGCACAATACAATGCAATTCATTGCAATATAATACCTTCAAGGCGAGAGCTATTCATTAAAATTGCGGACGAGTGTACAGCGAACCTAGCAGGGACGTTTGTGGCCTTATTGCGAAATTGATTGGTAAATTGTTCATAACATTCAAATAATAACCCCCCCAACGGCGTAATGGCGGGAAACGACCGTTTCGATAAATTAATTCAATAATAATAATTCAAACAATTTAAGCTGTATACAATAGCAAATAATGGTAAATATAGCAGGGGACAATTGGATGCAATTTTCACATCCCGCTGTTGAAGAATCCGGAAAACGTTTTCCACCGCACGAATTAATGCATCTCGCTGATATAATTGGGTTTCTTTCAAAATGCTGAACGAATACTCTCTGTTAATTTAATAATTTTGTTTTGTTAGATGTTTTTGCTTTATTATTCCATTAATATTTATTACTTCAGTATTATTTATTATTTTTATCATTATTATTATTATACAAACCAAGCAAGGACCTAAAGCCACAGTTATTATTAATTAACACGCCAATTGCATTTGTGCAATAGCGATAATAGTTATAACGTGCATGTGTCGCAACCCCGCGAATGTAGGCAACCCTACTTGCGCTAAATTAGTGCCGTTAAGGGAAAAAGAGAGGGCGCCGCTGCCGGCAGACTGTTAGTCCGTCTCTGTCCCCGCGACAGTCAGTGAACTTTGAGGAGAGGTGTGGCCCCCTAAAAACTGCCGGCTTTATGCAATAGATGGCGCAACTGAGTTCACCTCGTCGTGCTACGTTCAACTCAGACAAACTTGATAAAGCTTATTGATCTGCGGAGGGGAGGGGGTTGGGGGTGGTCGGGATCTGAGGGGGGGGGGGCTTTCGGGGTCTTTGTGGGAGGTTCGGGGGTATCTACTGCCACTGCTATTAAAGACTTACCCCAGCCAGCTTGATGCCAAAGCTCGAGCTTTCAGACTTTGTTATTATGACGGAGCTCACCGCACTCTTGGAATAAACAGCGCGAGAAATGCCACAAATATTTTTACTAAAAATAAAAATCAGAATTAATTCATATTAATCTTTTTTCGACTGGCACGAATCATATTTCTCTAACATGTATGCATATAAATCACCCCGGAATTTAATTGAAGTTCATGGTTTGTCTCTCAACTTTCACTCTGCCAACTTCCCTCATCACGCGCATTTTTCCCTCGCGCTCAACCACTCCACTGAATTAATTAAACCAATGAAAAGTTGCAATTAAAAAAGGCTTTTACTATTCACAGTAGATTAATTTCAAAAATGTTTTAATTTAGATGGGAATTAGTGGGGATTTCGTTTCTTTATCGCTCCCGCTTTGCTCTATTCACAATTCTTGGGTCCTTGCACGTATTGAGTTAACTATGTTGACTGAAACATGTTAGTTCAGTAAAAATAGTTGTATAGTTCCTAATTAAAACTGTATTTGGTTTAAAAGGTGACTAGTTTTATCATTAAATTATATAATAATTAGGTGCTTGTGATCATAGATCAATTAAGAGAAAACTTCAGCAGCTTGTAAGGTTAATGCTAAATAAAAATAATTTATATACTTAATTTATTTTATATTATAACAAATTATGTATTATCCACCTTCTGTATTTTCTACTTACTCTATATACGAAGTGATTTTAAAAGGTTGAATTATAAAAAACGCGGGTTCTTTTGTTGATCTGAGAGGCGAGAAGTCGGGTAATGAAGGAACTATAAGGAAAATTTGTGGTTGTAATTGAGTAGATTCTATTTATAATTTTTTTTAATTTATCAATATCTCCACGTTTTACATCTAAAGATTCAAAAATTGTTCTTCTGTATCAATTATTTTCTTTTTTAACATAATCAACTTTTTCTTTGAAATGTTTGGTGTGACCGATGTGTCACTTTCAATTATCTCGTTACATTAATTTTTATGTTGTAGTATTTCATTAGAAAAATATTGTATTGTTTCACCAACATATCGTACAATTTAATTCAAAAAATTAATTTTATAAACAAGAAAATAAGATTATATAATGACGGCAAATGTGATTGACAGTTTCTTCTCTTGTGCGTGTTGTAATGGAATTG
This sequence comes from Quadriops clusia, assembly GCA_033557875.1. NCBI lineage: Eukaryota > Metazoa > Arthropoda > Insecta > Coleoptera > Hydrophilidae > Quadriops > Quadriops clusia. The sequence goes on from JAWQRP010005148.1 coordinate 2,840, forward strand.
TGATGTTTTTTTATTTAATTGATTCTACTGCTTATTGTGTTATTTATTATTTTGTATGGATAATTGTTTTTCCTTAAAGCGTTTTCAACTTTCTCTAGTGCGTTATACCGAGATTCCGAATTTGAAAGTGTAATCAGTGCATACTACTTTTTTAATTAAAAGATACAACAATAAGTTATGATGAAGCAGATTAAAATTAAATAAAGGATGAAAATGTCAAATCGAAATTAGAACAAGCATTTGTCGGTTTGTAAATTATTATCCGCACGACGGTGGCGACATCTGGCGCAGTTGAAAACTTCGGCGAGCCCGGAAAAGTTCGGGCGATAGTTCTTTTCCCATCATCTGCAACATGTGCGCCGCCTGCTAGATCCTCCGTGCGACTTAACTCACCACCGTTATTATACAAGTTGGCCAGAAGTTGGCGCTCAAAAACCCTAACTTACGATTGGGCTGAAAACAGACAACTGCGATCGGAATGGCTTATGAAAAATCATTAGTTTCTACAAGAAAACACAAATAAATTTTTTAATCCCATACAAAGCTAAGCCAATCTTTTTGCCATGTTTCAGGACACAGTATGGCCCCAGCACACCGGCACACCTCAGGGAGAAGTCTTGTTCTGTCGATTCTCTGCCTCCAAGCTATATGTCTTCAGGTTACTAGTGGTAAGTTAATACAGATATTACCATTCGTTTATTCCGCTACTCGGAAGAACGGCGCGAATTTAATTTCCCCTATCTTAAATAGAATTTCCATTGAACTTGCGTTCGTCTACTTCGGTGTTCGTTTTGTTACGGAATTCGTTTTGTCTAAATAGATATTCGTTGTGTCTAGATATTCGTTTTGGCTAGACATTCGTTTTCCCTAGACATTCGTTTTGCCTAGACATTCGTTTTGTCTAGACATTCGTTTTGGCTAGATATTCGTTTCGCTTCAGCATTTATTTTGCTTCGCCAATCGTTTATTCTTCATGCAATTTTTGCTGCCGCCCATAATTATTCGATTTAATCGCAGGGACGTTTCCCGCGATTCGCATGAAAACATAATCTGCGGACAAGGTTATCGAACGCAATTAATTATAGTTTATAATTTTATTTTGTTATTAGATATCATTCACAAATAATTATTTTTAAGGGTTAGATGCAACGTTTATTATTACTCATCATTTAAAGAAGGTGTTAATTAGATACTTGTAATTTATACTAAAATTCGAGAATAAAATATTTCTTTTTTTTTAAATTTTAGATATGTCTGAAGAAAGTTTTGTTAAATAGTAAACTATAGTTTACTATTTAACAAACCTGAAATATATTTCAGTAAATCTTTATGAAAGTACTAGCAGACCCGTCGTTCTCCGAACGAAACTTGAAGTATATAGTTTTTTAAAATTTACATGGAGAGATTGGAAGAGAGGTGAAGACATTATTAAAATAAGAAGAATAGGTCTACCGTTCTCTAATAGATTACATATTATAAATTCTTCATCTTAACTACTACCACCTCTGTCCCGTAATAATTGCAACGTTTCTCTATTATTTTATATTTGAAATGATGCAACTATTTCGGGACAGAGGTAGTATTTCCTTACCCCTTTCCCGTTTCATCCTGTACCATGATTGCATTTTATTTTATTTTAATTTATTTTATTTTACTTAATTTCAATTTATTTCATTCCCTTTCCGTTCCAATTCTATCGTCCCTTCCCGTTGTCGTGCCCGTTCCACCCCATTCCGTATCATTCGGTTTTAATTTAGTTTTTATACTTTTAATTTTATTTAATTTCGCTTTATTTTCTTTCTGTTCTCGTTCCCATTTTAGTCTAAGTTCCCGTTCTAGTTTCATGCCTGTTGTTTATTCTGATTATTGGCAAGAAAATACAAAACTTTTGTATAAAAGTTTTTTCAAATTAGAGTATGGTATCTTAGATACCTATTTGCCTAGTAAACATTGATTATAAGAATTTATTTTATTTAAGAAGTAGCCACATAATATTTTACGGAAACAAAAGAACTTCATATTATTTTTATTAAAAATATAAATGTTGTTTATTCCACTCCCCCAAGGGCACCTACAATTCGAATCCCTAAATTTTGTTTTCATAATGTCTTTCTGTTCAGGCTGTACAATACAAAATCACATAAAGATCTAGGCAACATTTTATTTTATTTGAAATAATATTTATCAATTAAGAGTTACTTTTGAGAATGGCTAAAATGATGAGGTGTTTCTTTAATTCCTATTAACAATAATTGATAAATATTTTTTCAAATAAAATGTCTGATTGACATTCCAATAGTTTTTGTATAGTACACGACGTGACACTATGAAAATACCATTTATTTTGTAAGAGAATTTATGAAAATTTGAATTTGGCGCCATAGCGTAATAACTGGAGGGGACCGCGGAGTGGTCTCCGCTCGGGCGCGGCCTGTCCAGACAGTTATATTACAGCCTTGTAAGCGGTAGTGCGATATAAAGTGCTCTCTCAAAGCGATGTAGATTTTATGCTACAAAAAAAACAACGAGAAAGGGTTCCTACCAAATACTAGACGATCACAGGTAATTTTGGCCAAATAGAGTTTCGGGTTGATTTGAATCTCCCGCTGTTTCCGCTTGAGGATTCTCGAAATTAATTGAGATTTTCTTTTCATCGATCCTAACCCCCCCCACCCCCCCCCCTCAAACGTCACAGTACATACATGCTATTAACTGATAAATGCGTCTTTGGGGAATAATATTTAATTGCAATAAATGTTCACATATTTGCTATACTCTATATAGCAAATGTAACACCTAGTAGGAGTTATTGAATTATAATTATTTTAACACTAGTTTTTGCATATACCTTGTGAAGTCATTACTATGTATTTATACTTTTTTATACCTTGTTTTACTACCACATATTCTCGAACTAGTACTTACATGAATTGAATTTATAAGGCGATCGATTTCCTCTTAACTCATCTGTAAAGTGAATTTCACCTCCAATGTTTGTGGAGGATGATGTAAATTTCTTAATCTTCTACCGATAATATCCTGCATGTATTCTATATGCAATAGATCGTCAGTTCTCCACTGCCATGACAGGAAATTAGTACGAGAATGTTCAAAACAGTCCAAATTTTGCTGACAAAGTAGGCCCTTTTAAAGTATAGAAAAGATATCCGCCTACAACTGTATCTTTGAGAAGTCCAATTGCATATAATAAACACCTATTCTACAATTGGGCTTGTATGGGCTTTTAATCTTGTATCTCGCATTAAAACTAATTGAATCATTTTCGCGTTTCAAAAGTTTATTATCTATATACTTACAACTTAGATTTTTATGAAAAATTGTCTTCTTTTACTAATTTTTTATTTACTAAATCAATGAATGAAATAATACCATATTCCTAAGTACCTATTTAATAACAATGTTAAATAAAATTATTGAAATATAAAAATGACACATTAAGCAAATGGAAATTTAAGAAAATTGAGCACTTCTTATTAAATAATAATGTACTTTACTTTTATCCGCAAATTTTACAACGTGTTATCAAGAAAATTTTCGGTTACTTCAATTATCTTCAAACTTTTATTGCGATACTCCCATATGTAATTTTGTATGAATAAGTAAAATGAATTTTCGCCTCGACTCCACTACAAATGCCCAAGAATGTATTATTTACTCCCCTTTATTGTACACATAAGATGGGAGCAAAATGTTGATTCGATAGGTTGCCATGTCCGCAGTTATCGATAAAACGTGCCGCAGATGATATATTTATTTCTAAACTAGCTATAGTTCAACTACCGCTCGAAGCAGATCGGGGAAATATATTGTCCTCTCGTCCTTTTTATTCCTTGCAATGGCTGACCTAGACAAGCGCAAACGAAGTAAGTCCAAGCACAGGAAAAACAGGAAAAAGGACAAGGACCTTTCGGAGTTCGATACAATTAGTGGTGTGAGTAAAATTACTCTTTCTGTGCAAACTCAAGAAGTTCTGGGTTGCGTCGCCGGAGTGGCGGTAACTGGGGAACATCCTTGGCTGTTTCTAAGTAAAGATAACTTCGAAAACGCATTTTATTCTCCTGAAAGTAATTCAGAATTGAAGTCCATTAAGAAAGAAATTTTGGAATTTGATACGAAAGACGTGCTGGTTTATTACGCAATTGACGAAACCATCGACGAGGATGAATTTTATATATGCTTTACTCCGTCTGCACAAACGTCAGTCATCGATATTATGAATCGAATGAAGTTGGAACACGAAGAAAGAATGTTAACTTTTCTGGAAAAAGAACCCAAGCCCTGGCGTTCGTTAGGAAGTGAGGAAGAAGTAGAAGATGAAATAATGAAAAGGAATAGGCCATTATATGAAATTGAATTAACAACACAATACCCTGTTTTGAAGAGAAAAGTGCGGTTTTCGGGAATATTAGCTGAAGATAGTATTAAACGGTACACGAACTTCCAACCAGAGAGATATCCAATGAAAGCAGTTTATAAAAGAAAAGTTGATGTGTACATTCAAGCTTCCCCTGCTTATCATAACAGGGAAATGCAAACCGAATGCACATATCCTAAAAATGCATGGACCCAATATCTATACGAATATCAGGTAATCATTTTTGTACCAAAATGGCGCAACATTTTTAAATCTGATTGCATATAAGTAAACATCTTGTAACCCGTCTAAACAGCGATTTAAATTAATGTTTTCTCTTCCTCTTACAATGTTTCTCCCCTAGATCGTTTAGTACAAATTGTTTTTCCAAAGCTTGGCGACTTGCCCTCTACATCAAAGAAGTTCCCTTTATTTTAGTCAAGTCTTGGAGAAATGACATTAGCGTATGTTTCTCTCGTAAATCGCCAAATTTCGAACATTTTAGAAATATAAGCTTGGTCTATTTCATTACCATTAAAACGGAAAGTGTTTAAAGGAAAATTTAAATGGCAGTGCTTCATATAAAAATGAAATCTATTTCCTCTGGCAGATAGGATTTCAAGTAAAAAAAAACTAAAGTTGTTAGTGCTATGATAAGATTTAAAATATTCTCATGTCAGATTTCCACAAGCTTATCAAATCAACAAGTTTTCTATCCATACTCACATGAAGTACATTTACTGTCAGGTTCAAATAAATGTGTTATAAATAGTAAAAATTATTTTAATGTTTAAAACCAAGAAATTAGTACATTTTATTTATTTAAATAACTAACTAGTTGTTTATTATTGTTGCTTACATTGGTAGTAATCGAACGTTATTACATTTTCAGACAGTGGCGGAACCTTCGAGCAACATTAAAGCAAGTATGAACACTTACATCGAGGAGCAAATGCACACGTTTTACGATCAAATTGAAGTGAACGGCAACATAAATCTATATTCGAGCGACTACGAGAACTTAATCAATAATGCAGCATTTACGAAATCCTCAAAAGTGGTGTGCTCCAAAGAGTACATGTCTTTTATGGAAGCAAGAATCTGCAAAGATAAAATGATTTCCTCTGTGAGTTGGCACCCCTTTTATACAGGTGTCTTTGCTGCATCCTACTGTGATTCCATTATGGTCAGCACTTTGCCCGAGCGTGAGCTGTATGACGAAAGTAATAGGGTCATATACAATTCGAATAGCGTGTTAGTTTGGAGCTCAGTGGACAGTCTGAGGCCGAAATTAATTCTGCAAGCTCACAGCGAAATTAATTCTTTGGCTTTCTGTCCGCACGATGCAAATTTGATAATAGGGGGTTGCAGGAACGGTCAAATTATTCTGTGGGATATCCGGCACAAACTGCAGAAAGCGGAAGATGAAGAATTGTTAGGACCAATCCAGCAAAAGTATCGAAAATTAATGTACGCTTGTGTGGGTTGGATGAAGCACGTAAGGAACGTTGCGACCGTACCAGCGACTGTTATATCAAATTTGAAATTCTCCCACAAGAGTGCTGTTTCTCAAATTGAGTGGATGTCGCCCTTTCACGAAATCTCCGAACATGGATTAATTAAAGAAATTCCGGAAGCTTGCGAAACATTCACTTTACAATTTATGTCCTGTTCAATAGATGGTCAAATTCTCTTCTGGGACTTGAAATCAACCCATTGCCTTGCAATCGACGAAATTTTCAAGGAACGTGTATTAAATTACGTGAAGAAACGACCCTCTGGTTTGTTACAAGACGTATCTTTATACAAAGCGTTAAATAAAGCGTTCAAGCCTTTGTATGCGCTTGAGGTACCGCACTCAAAAGAAGGCCAGCCATTACCTATATCCTGCTTGACAATGCCTTATTTTAGTTTAGATTATGAGGAAATGGCCCCAAATCCAAAAAGAAAATTTAATATAATCACCAAAATTTTGTTTAAACCCGTTTTGAAGAAGCAGACCAAGATTATTAACCAAAACTTCACCGTTGGCACTTACGAGGGACAATTTTTATCCGGGTGTTGGAAGGGTTATGACGATGAGAATTACGAGGAAGACGAAAAGCAAAACCGCGAAAGCGCCCAAATTCTAAATACCTCAAAGTATCATGACGGTCCTCTGACTAGCATTAGTAGGTGGCCTATACAACCAGATATACTCTTAAGTGTTGGAGGTAAAATATTTTGCATATGGAAGGAGGATTTTCTGGAGAGACCAATTTTGTGGCGCAGAAATCGCATGAAGTACACCCATGGAATCTGGAATTCCGATAACACAACTTTCAAGTTAACCCGCTCGGATGGCACGGTTGAAACATGGAATTTAGTCTTTAAAAGCAACGAAAGTGTGCAGGAGCAATCTGTTTCCGGAAAATTACTCGTCGGCTCGTATGTACAAAATATTAATAAACAAATTTCTGGGATTGCTGATTACAACGGCTCCTTCAGACTCTTCCGTTGTCCGAAGGTAAATTACTCACAAGAACCTGTTGATGAATTACAGAAGTGGTTTCTTCGCCAAGTGCATATTCAAAAACATATTTTGGGGTGGCAAACGGATTGGAATAAAAAGTATGCGGAACGCATGAAAAAGGTCTGGGAAGAAGAGCTCCTGAAACAGAAATTGAGAAATCAGGAGATGAGGGTGATGAGAATAAAACAAAGAGAAGAAATGGAGAAGATGGCCAAAGAAGAAGAGAGACTGGCGGCTATAAGGGCCAAACCTCCGCCTGGGATGCTCGCGGAATGGTCTCAAGGAAAATGGATTGAAAGGGAGAGAAAGCGCATTAGTAGAACAATTTTGGAATTAAAGAGCTTAAAACCTAGTTTATTGCAGGAACTGCAGGAACCTCTTAAGCAGAAAGAGAGAGAAGAATCCTGTAAGCAGGACAAAACATTTTCTAAACTTGCTGAAGGAGCTGAAATTTTCACTAAATCGGTCGACATGAATTTTCCTTATGTCCACATGCCAAAATCTCCACCGCCGAAGAATCCTTACGAAAACAAGTATAAAATGGAGGAGAAGCTAGAAGTCATGAAGAAGTACAAGCTTCAGATTCCGAAGCTTAACCAATACGTTGACGAACATCGTTTTGTTTACAAGTTTAACTGGCACAATATTATGAATGGGGGCAAAAAACGGGGGCAACTTTCAGCTTTTCCTCCTGGGATTAAGAATCACAAGGAACGGCACCAGCAGAGGTTAATTGAGCGAAAATTAGCTGCAGAAAGAGCAGCAGCAGAAGCGGCTAAAAAAGCGTCTAGCAAGCCTTTAAGAAGATCTGGTAGGTCCAGTAGTAGATTATTGAAAGATGCCGTTGCTAGTGCATCTGCTATGAAGAAATTGAGTGGGAAAGCCAAGCCGTAATATTAGTGTATTCACGAAATTTTTTTGGAACAGTAATGACTTTTTTAAGGGAAAAGGGTGAACTCTTAGTTTCCGCAGAAGTTTTGTGCAAATTAAAACATTAATAAATCTGAGTGCAAAATTTGTGTAAGTTCTAAAAGTCGCCTATAGGGCATAACTTGTAAACCGGAGAAAATTATTCGTAAAAGAACCTAAATTCGTATGTAAATTTCTAAGTAGAATAATGCACCAAAATTGATAATATTTACATATTACATTTAATCTATATATATAAAAGAGCAATCCACTGACTGACTGACTGACTGACTGACTGACTGACCGATAATAATCACGAAATCTCAAAACTGGCGCATCCGATTTTCCTGAATTTTTGCACACTGTCGTAGA
>JAWQRP010005149.1:0-11007 GCA_033557875.1 Quadriops clusia
ATTCAAACGTGATATCATCCTAACTATCTCATTTTCCATGTATGTAATTGTCAATTAATTTTTAATTGAAAAAGAATATTGTCTATTTTTTAAAATGTATATTTAATGGACTTTTATTAAAAAATGTTTGTTTAAAAACGTTTATTAAAAAATGTTTGTTTAAAAATGTTTATTAAAAAATGTTTACTTAGAAAATTGTTTATTTAAAGGAATGATTATTTTAAAGAAATGTTTATTTTAAAGAAACGTTTATTTTAAAGAAACGTTTATTTTAAAGGAACGTTTATTTTAAAGAAACGTTTATTTTAAAGAAACGTTTATTTTAAAGAAACGTTTATTTTAAAGAAACGTTTATTTCAAAGAAACATTTATTTTAAAGAAACGTTTATTTCAAAGAAACATTTAAGTTAAAGAAAAGTTTATTTGTAAAATTCACGTCAATTTGTGCATTCTAGTCAAGACAAAAGTCGAAATTCAAACTTAATACTCGAGTGTTGTTATTTCATCGGAAAACGACATTCAAAATTAATCCAATCCATTCGTTCACCATTGCCATATTGCCAAATACTCTGAATCGTCTGAATTGCTGCTTCTTGTGCTATTATTATTATTGTTATTATTATTATTATTACAACTAAAAAAAATTAAAAATACATCATAGTTCTTAGTCTAATAATGTAAAACGTGTTTTAAGACTGATTTTATTTCTGCAAAAAAAAATGAATATTTTGCCTGCACAGAAAAACAATTACCAGTTTTTTGTTCTCTCGAAACTCCTAATCTTTCTTCTTTATCTTATTTTTTATCCATTTCGTTATCTTATTTTTTAAGTTCTCTATCTCCAACTTTCTGTTCTTTTTTAACTTCTTTTTTATCTCGTCCGGCTTTCTATTCCTTTTTATCTTCTTTTTTATCTCGTCCGGCTTTCTATTCCTTTTATCTTCTTTTTTATCTAGCCCGGCTTTCTATTCCTTTTTATCTTCTTTTTTATCTCGTCCGGCTTTCTATTTCTTTTTATCTTCTCCTTTACCTCCATCATTTTATTCATTTTTTCCATCCCATTCGAATTCCTCCTCTTCTTCTTCTTCAAATAAAATGGAATAAACCAAGCACAATTCGTACGTACGGTGTTTAACGTTATATCAAGTGCCTCTAAATGTGCAATTTTAAATGTAAAATTAACTATAATAACGACAACGGGCCTGATTTGTTGTAGACAGGGTTTCTAACAAAAAACAAAACCAATCTAGCTCCGGTTTGTACTATAATCCTCAAAATGAAGTTCACGAGTTAATTAAATAATAAGGTGTTTTTTGAATTGAATCGATCGGGGGCTGCGCCCGGCGGGGGCCGAGGCCCGAGGGCGTCGCCACGGGATCCCCTTTTTGTTCGACGACGATCTCTAGAAAGAGACGAGAGTCTCTTGAAGGAGGTGCGCCGCAATCTCTGGAGAGAGACGACAATCTCTGGAACGAGATAACAGCTAGCTGGAACTGCCAACTGTATAAAATTGATAATGTATGTCTTATATAATCAGAGTTTAATAAGTGTAGGTTATATGTAACATAAAACGCTGTGTTTTCAAACGCTAACTAACGTAACGATAGGGGTGTGAAACTAGGGTGGTAGTTACTGTTATGTACTTTTAGGAGATGGGATTTCGCGAGAACGCTGAGGCCCTCTATCTCAGGTTATTTAGATTATCATCGCTGTTTTAGGTTAGTCGTTGAGTGTTATCGAATGAGTGTGTATTTTATTCCAAAGTGTGCTTTATTCAAAAGTGTGTTTTATTCAAACGTGTGTTTTATTCCAAAATGTGTTTTATTCAAACGTGTGTTTTATTCCAAAATGTGTTTTATTCAAATGTGTGTTTTATTCAAATATGTGTTTTATTCAAACGTGTGTTTTATTCAAACGTGTATTTTATTCAAAAGTGTGTTTGTTTTATTCAAACGTGTGTTTTATTCAAAAGTGTGTTTGCTTTATTCAAAACTATATTTCATTCAAAAGAGTATTTTATTCAAAAGTGTATATGTGTAATCTTCATTTTAGTAGCGTTTATTTTATCATTTTTCTTTTCTTTTTAAATATTTGTATGTCTCTTTGTCTGTCTCTCTCAGGGTAAATGTGTGAGATTGCGTTTATGTTTGAATGTGAAGCCCTAAGTAAGTAATAACAAAACATTCCGAAATGAATACTGTGTGAAACAACAACTAAAACAACTTTCACAAATATGTTATTAATTAATGTTAATATTTTAATCGTTGATTAGTATACGGGTGCTTTCCGGGCAGGTTTGTTAATTATTAATAATGCTTCAACGGTTGTTGATAAAAATACCTCTAAAAAGCTATAACGCATTGTCATTTTCGTCGTTTAATTTCTTTTAAAAGTCATTTTATATCTTTTAAATTCGTTTAATATCTTCTAAATTCGTTTAATATCTTCTAAATTCGTTTAATATCTTTTAAATTCGTTTAATATCTTCCAAATTCGTTTAATACCTTTTTAAGCTAACAAAAATTATAGAAATTAATTTTTAAAGAGCAACTGTAAGAATACAGGACAATATGCGGCCCGCGAGCCTACTGTTGCACATCCCCCGAAATTGACCAATCACAATTTATGTATTTAATGTCAAGGACTACAGCCTATAGAAATCTTTGTACAAGTTCTTTGCTATGGCAACGCCGTTTGTTTACATATTTCAGTTGTCAAAATTTACTTGTCAAAATTTAGTTGCCAAAATTTGGTTGTCAAGTTAATTTGTAAGTTAATTATTACAACTGTATATTTTAAAAATCGGTTTTTAATTATTATTGGTTTAGTTCAAAGCGACAGTTTTCAAAATTATCATCAAATTAAAGTTTCATTCGAGAGAATTTCACTACCTACTCTGTAAGTATAAATAGAGGTTATTTTTAAAATTGTTTATTTTTTGGATGATGCCTATGTTTTCGTTTCGACAAAGTTGCTCACATAAAATTTAAATATTCACATAAACTGTAATATTAAATCTTACTGGCTTAAAAAATCATATCATATTTAAAATACGTTTATAACACCTCACGTAAAATAAACTTATGTTAATTTTAATCGTTTTGGCTTAATTTTTTAAAAACGTTTCATCACATGATTTTTATAAATCTATCTTCACACGTAAACATTCGTCTTAATTAATTAATAGATTAATAAATAAATTAATTAATTACCTAATCATTTCAACCCTCAAATCTATTAATATATCAAATCTATTAATATATTAAATCTATTAATATATTAAATCTATTAATATATCAAATCTATTAATATATCAAATCTATTAATATATCAAATATATTAATATAAAGGTCAACCTATATTACAAAGGGCAAAACCCATCGAACATATTCCTCTAGGTCCAAAACTCCAAACGGAAACAATTGCCTTAATCGATGAAATTCCGACAGCGTCTTGTGCTCTCTTTTCTACATGTAATACTTATAAACTGCATTTTATCACGACTTTAGGTTAGGTAAGGGCTCGGCCTTCTGCGGGAGCCGAGCAGTAAGACTGTAGGGCTACCAGGTGATTAACGGCAGCCGTTTGGAAGTCGGGCTGGCTAACGCCTCCCGGCTTCCGAGAGGTGCCGTTAACGATTAACGTAGTAACTTAAGACTTCTAACACAGGTTAAGTAAGAGAACACATTGGTCCAGGTGTCAAAGGTGCTTTTCCATTCCGTTGGCCAATTCGGACGGAACGATATTTTACTAACGATAGCTTTGAAAATTTGTTGAGACGAAATAAATTGCTTTAAAAAATAATTTAAAAGAATATTTGGTTTAAAAATCGGGTTATAAATAAATTTGCTTAAAAAATAAATTTGTAAAATATATTTTAAAAAAATTTGTTCAAAAAATTAATTAAAAAAATTATTGGTTTTAAAATCGGATTAAAAATAAATTTGTTTCAAAAATATATTTCAAAAAAATTTGTTCAAAAAATTAATTAAAAAAATAATTGGTTTTAAAATCGGATTAAAAATACATTTGTTTAAAAATTAAATTTAAAATAAAATTGGTATAAAAACTTAATTGGTTTACAAACTTAATTGGTTTACAAACTTAATTGGTTTACAAACTTAATCAGTTTAATATCTAAATCGGTATAATACCAATATTGGTTTAAATAACAGTACAGGGGTAAAAACAGCCATTATTCTTTAACATTTTTTTTAAATAATTTTATAAAATATAAAAAGCAATTTTTAAACAAAATTTTTAATTTTTAAACAAAATTTTTAGTTTTTAAACAAAATTTTTAATTTTTAAACACAATTTTTAATTTTTAAACAAAATTTTTAATTTTTAAACAAAATTTTTAATTTTTAAACAAGATTTTTAATATTTAAACTAAATTTTTAAACTAAAAGAAATCATTCTAATAAACCATCAAAAAATCATTATAAAAGAGAAAATGGAATTATTCTTTCAAAGTTAAAGATTATTCTAAAAGCAAAAAATCATTCTAAAAATCAAAAGATCATTCTAAAAGCTACAACTGCATGCACCTTAATCTCAAAATCGACTGTCGTATGTGATTGATGATTGATTGTGCTAATTTTAATTTCAAAAGGGATTTGATTCTCTTTGATCGGGACGAAATGTTCTTATGAAAGGTACATTCGAGAATATAAGGATAAACACCCCTCCGAGTGCAAAATTCAGTTAAACGAAAAACCAATAGGGAATTATGAGACATACATAATATGTGTACGACAAAATAGGTGCGCCAAGTTCGGGCACGATGCGATGCGATTGGTGGAAACGATAGATGCAATCAGTTTGACTGCCTATTAATACAAAAACTAAATAGACATTTTCAAAACAAAAAATTAATATTTTCAATGAGATAAATGATTTCAACGGTAACAAAGCAAACCATTTCAACGGAAACAAAGCAAACAATTTCAACAGACACTAAACAAATAATTGAAACATAAACAAAACAAATATTTTCAATGAAAACAAAAGAAATATGTACTTTCAACAAATCAAACATTTTTAACAAAAACAAAATAAATATTTATGATGAAAACAAAATAAATATTTCTGGCAAAAACAAAATAAATATATCTGGCAAAAATTAAATAAATATTTCTGGCAAAAATTAAATAAATATTTCTGGCAAAAACAAAATAAATATTTCTGGCAAAAACAAAATAAATATTTCTGGCAAAAATTAAATAAATATTTCTGGCAAAAAGAAAATAATTATTTTTGGCAAAAATTAAATATTTCTGGCAAAAACAAAATAAATATTTCTGGAAAAAAGAAAATAAATATTTCTGCCAAAAACATTTAATAAATGTTCAAGAAAACATTCAACAAGACGTTCACAAAATCATTCAACAAAACGTTCAAAAAATCATTAAACAAGACGCTCATCGAAAACGTACAATAAAAATGTTCAACAAATATTTTCAAAAACTTTTTAACGATTATTTGACAAAAACATTCAACAAAAGTTTATTAAAAATGTTTAATAGAAACATTCAACGAAAGTTTGACGAATAGACCTCAACAAAATTCCAACAAACAAAAAACTTCAAAAGCTATTTAATAAAAATATTCTACAAAGGTCTAATAAGAAATATTTAACAAACGTTGAATAAACAATCAATAAATATCATTCAACAAAAATTTTTAAAAGAAACACTCATTGAAAATATTCAAAGAAAATACACAAAAGAAACATCAAAAAAAAAATATCCAAAGAAAATATTCAAAACAAATTTCCAATGATAATATTCAAAAGAAATATTCAAAACAAATATCCAAACAAAATATTCAAAATAAATATCCAAAGAAAATATTTAAAAAAAATATTCATAACAAATATCCAAAGAAAATATTCAAAACAAATATCGAATGAATATATTCAAAAGAGACGTCCAATGAATATAATCAAAAGAAACATCTAATGAATATATTTTAAAGAAACATTAAATGAATATATTCAAAAGAAACATCCAATAAATATATTCAAAACAAACATCAAATAAATATATTTAAAAGAAACACCCAACGAATATATTCATAAGAAACATCCAATAAAACTATTCAAAAGAAATATTCAATAAAACAAACATTCTCGTAGGACCATCCGCAATCAAAAGACCCCACCGCATTCTTCAGTTTCTCTATCTCATAGCCTCTCACTAACAACATAAGTATTCGAACTTTATTTCCTAAGTATTCGATATACAAAGAAAATCGACTTCTAGGCGAAACAATGGACAATTCTCCGACAGTATCAACACTTTAATTGTGCCAAAATTCGCTTGATGATTCTTGCTCACAGTGGCGAGTCGCCACATACGCTTAAACGCTGTGTATAGATACATTTAAAAGTAATAATGCAATATTATATAAATATGTGTATATTGGCTGAAACTGTGTACAACTGTTAATTAATTTTCATAGATTATATGTAAAAAATTATTATTACTACTTAACTATAGGGTAGGCTAGTTAATGAATACTACGACAAACAAAAATCTATCTGATAAGTCCATGTAGGTTAAGCGACAATTATTAAGTAATATTGAATAAAATAAAAAAAGCGTGCGCATTGTGTACAACGTTTGCTCAGTTTCCTAAGCTGCTTATTGTTTAAATCGACGATTTAAATAAAAATAAATAAATTTATTATTTGAATAAGTTTATATTTAAATAAGTTTATATTTAAATAAGTTTATATTTAAATAAATTTATATTTAAATAAATTTATATTTAAATAAATTTATATTTAAATAAATTTATTATTTAAATAAACTTATATTAATACATGTTTATATTGATAAATATCGGTCAACACGAAAGCATTGAGATGTCTTTTCCCGAGAGTCAAACTCAAGATAAGGAAAACCTGTAGACGGTGTAATTGTATAGAGCTGTCCGTAACGAATTGTTATTTCGTTTTTTTTTATTCTTTAAGCACCTCCGAGTGCATTTCTTTAAGTTAGTTTAGGTTGTTGGGTTTAGTGGTTTCTTTTTATTAGTGTGTAAGTCTGTCGCGTAAAGCTTGTCATGTGCTTATAAAAACTTGTAAGACGATAAGCAAAACGTATTCCGATGAAAGTTGGCTCACCCTCATGATTTTGCCAATCAAATCATTTATCAGAATATCTCAAATCATTTGTGGGTTACAAATAACTAGACAAAATAATATCCTAATAACGCAAATATCCAAAAATAGTGCAGATATCGAAATAATGCAAATATCCAAATAACGCAAATATGAAAATAACGCAGATATCCAAATAACACAGATATCCAAATATCGCAGATATCCAAATAATGCAAATATTAAAATAACACAAATATTCAAATAGCGCTAATTTTCAAATAAAACAAATATACAAATAAATCAGATATCCAAATAAATGAAATATACAAATAAAACAAATATCCAAATAAGACAAATATCCAAATAAAACAAATATCCAATTAAAACAATTATCCAAATAAAACAATTATCCAGATAAAACAATTATCCAGATAAAACAATTATCCAAATGAAACAATTATCCAAATACAACAATTATCCAAATAAAACAATTATCCAGATAAAACAAATATCCAAATAAAGCAATTATCCAGATACAACAATTATCCAAATAAAACAATTATCCAGATAAAACAAATATCCAAATAAAACAATTATCCAAATAAAACAATTATACAAATAAAACAAATATCCAAATAAATCAAATATCCATATAAAACAAATATCCATAAAAACAAATATCCAAACGAAATGAATATCCAAATAAAACAAAATAAATAGACGAATGAAACCTTCGCAAAACAAATGATAAACACAATCAAAACATATCAACAATAAAAACTCAACAAATGAGGGTGGCCACTTTCCGAGAAATTTACGAGTTAATTTGGGATCCTCCGTTACCAGTTGATGCATCACAAGAAAAATTTTCGTTATTTTCACGAGTTTCATAGCTTCGACGATTATTTTATAGCAAAGGATTGATCGGCAATTCGAACGGAAATTTTGAAAAACCAATGGCCTAAAGATAAAATACACTTAAAATAACAGTTCCCTCCTTGAAAACTCTAGTCCAATTTGAAAATGCCTGTGTAATGTATAATTCCAGACTAGTAGCATTTTAATTATTACTATAATTGCGTATTGTTTTAAAGAAAAATTGTTAAAAGGTGCGTGAAACAATTGAACGGCTGCACGTAAAACAAACGAACGGTGTACCTAAAATTAGGGCGAGAGTTTCGACATTCTGCCTTCTGCGTATTCTTCCACTATGTAAGTTCCTTTGTTTTTAGTAAGAGATTTACTCGCCAAACAATTTTAAACAGTTTTAGAAATTGGATCGACTGCTGCGTTTTATCGTACATAAACAAATGCTTCTGTATTTAAACGTACTTTTGTATTTGAACATACTTTCGTATTTGAATATACTTTCGTATTTGAACATACTTTCGTATTTGAACATACTGTCGTATTTGAACATACTTTCGTATTTGAACATACTTTCGTATTTGAACATACTTTCGTATTTGAACATACTTTCGTATTTGAAGATACTTTCGTATTTGAAGATACTTGTGTATTTGACATACTTTAGTATTTGAACATACTTTAGTATTTAAATAAATACTGTCGTATTTAAATAAATAGTCGTATTTAAATAAATACTATTGTATTTAAACAAATACATTTGTATATAAGCAAAATGTATTTAAACAAATATTAACCGACACGTTTATAAAGGTTGTGTTTTTTCGTTATCTACTCTTTAGGAGAGAGTTTATTTCGTTTGTTTTCCGTTGTGAGAAAAATGGACGTAAAGTTTGTTATTTAAACAAAAAAAAAACATTCTAGTGTAATAAATTGTAATCATAAATAAAAGGCAATATATTATAATTTTTAGTTACGTTGTTATCCGATTTCAAGTGTGATGTGATATTCTGACAATTTTTAAATTAAATAATATGAAAACAAAATGAATAACAAATCTGAGATACCTTGATTATTATTAAAGAGAAAACTGATTGTTTTTGCGCTGTCTCATTACGTAGTTTTAAACGATTCAATTAGGTATTTTTAAACGATTCGACTAGATATTTTTAAACGATTCAATTAAATATTTTTAAATGATTCAATTAAATATTTTTAAATGATCCAATTAAATATTTCTAACCGATTCAACTAAATATTTTTAAACAATTCAATGAACTATTTTAAAACAATTCAATTAAATATTTTGTACGAACAGTTTTTAAATGCGATTTCTTTACCAGACCTGACTTTAATTCCGTACAGAAGTACGCACTATAACCGAGACTAAAATAATACAGAATAATAGTTTTAATCGTAACAATAAAAACTGTAAATAAGGCGATTTGTGCGGATCGACTGGAAACATTGAAAGACCGGTTGGAGCTCGCCTTTCAATCAGACTCAACAGAGGGCGACACTCCCGACAATCAGTTTTCAGTTGTTTTCACGCGGAACGCGCCCTCGCACACTTTGATCAAGGTCTAAACTAGCAAACAAAACAAAAACGATTTGTTAATTTTCGGGTATGTGCAGAGAAGGCTAGCTTCACTTGTGGAGGCGTTCGACTTAGCAAAAGTTTCACGAGTGGCCAAATTGTCGAAGCGAAGACGTTAAAGCGAAGATGTTAAAGCGAAGACGTTAAAACAAAGACGTTAAAACAAAGACGTTAAAACAAAGATGTTAAAACAAAGATGTTAAAACAGGGATGTTAAAATAGAGATGTTAAAACAGAGATGTTAAAACAAAGACGTTAAAACAGAGATGTTAAAACAGGGATGTTAAAACAGAGATGTTAAAACAGAGATGTTAAAACTGAGATGTTAAAACAAAGATGTTGAAACAGAGATATTAAAACAGAGATGTTAAAACAAAGACATTAAAACAAAGATGTTAAAGCAAGTACGTTAAAGCAAAGACATTAAAACAAAGATGTTAAAGCGAAAACGTTAAAGCGAAGACGTTAAAACAAAGATGTTAAAGCGAAAATGTTAAAGCGAAGACGTTAAAACAAAGATGTTAAAGCGAAAACGTTAAAGCGAAGACGTTAAAACGAAGATGGTAAAGCGAAGGTGTCGAACGGAAGATGTCGAAGTGAAGCTAGCGTTGACTTCTGTAATATTCTTGTTGTACTGGAGGGTAGTCTCAGGGACCAGGCCAAACGTCACGGTGATATCAAATAAATTAGACAAAAATTAAGAATCAAATTTGATTAATGTCTTACACACCCCAAAATAATTACGTATATTAATAAAATACATTTCAATAAGGATAATTAATTAATTAATTATTATCGATAAGGACTCAATTGTATATGTTGTAGGGTAAATAAGGAAAAACATGAAAAAAAACTGAAATACGAGAAAAAAGCAAAAAAATGTGTAAACGTTTTAAAATATACAAAAATCGAGCGCCCTGCTGCACAGTTGTCGAGTTGTAATTGCTATTCTAAATTATATTATATTATTAAATATCGAACGGGGGCCGCGGGCCCCCTCGAGTCCAATCTACGTCTACCAGAACTTTGCAGCGGGGCCCGACTTAGTTTCATAAGTTAGATTATGTAAGTGCTTTTGAACAACTGTATAAGTTGTTAATGCTCTGTACTTGTAACCCAATTGACCAGTATGCATTCAGTAATAAAGGTTGTCTTAAATGTAAAGCCGTTTTTTATTTCTATAGCTTCTAACCCTTCCAATTTAGCCATACCTCATATCATTGATTATATATGCTATCAGATTGCTCGACTAAATGGGAGAAGAGAGAACCAACACTTTAGTTTTAAAAAATCCAATAGATGGCGCAACCCACAAGCTTCACAAAGCAAGATCAGGTTTGAACACCCTACTCCATGCTGTATTACTTGTAAGTGATGAGTTTCAGCGCTCGAGATCGGATTACGAACTCGTATGGTTTTCCATGGGTTTAGC
>JAWQRP010005150.1:0-11006 GCA_033557875.1 Quadriops clusia
TACCTCTTTCGACATTGCATTGCATTTATTAAAAGGCTGTCAGGCAGTGAAATTGGCTTAATGACTCTAAATTGAGTCCAGGCCATCCCCAAAGGGAAAATTAAGAAGAAGAAGAAGAAGTTATTATTGTATAACGAAACATCGAAATAAAAATATATATACACAATAAGACCTTATTATAGCCATTATTACAAATATTTAATAATTCAAAATAAAAGGTCAAAAAATAATAAAATTTAATATTAGAATTTTAATATTCTCATGTTAAATGTATTCAACAATAGAAAAACTGAGGAATCAACCCTTGGCTGAATTTTAAACATGAATACATTTAACATGAGAATATTAAAATTGTAAGTACAGAATAGCCTAAGTATTATCTAAAATTAGCTCACTAATGTTTTATTCAATGTGATGTTTAACATGTATAAACGCAATTGTTCTTACGTAGGAGGAGTGTTATTATTAAAAAACTTGGAGAAGCGCAAATGAATAAAGCGCAAAACGTCGTTGTTATTAGGAAATAAATGTAATTCAATTGATTCTAATTTTTATTAATAAAGTAGACCTAAATCCCAAAAAAAGGAAAAAAAAATTTCAAATAAGATGAAAATTTTAAGTAAATGTAATTTATGTCTATAACAAATGAACGAAATAATGAATTATGTCATTAAAAAATGTGTTTAAATTAAAATTAAATTAAATCTCCATGTAAAATTAAACATGAAGATGCTTACAAATGATAAGCGAAACGTCATTTAAATAAAGAAACGTGTTAAAATAAACCAAATAAAATTTTAAATTAATATAAGGCAAACAAAATCCAAGAAATTTAAAGAAAATCAAGCTAAAAAATTCTATAAGAAAAAAATTCAAGATGTAATTCTCCTTGCAGTTTGGAGCCGATCAAGCACGAAAACGTCCTCCTAGACACCGCCATGAAGCGCAAGATAAACAAGTCCCACAAAACGTTCGACTTGTCCGACTTGGACTACACCCCTCAGCGCAAAGGAAGCGGGGATTCCTTGGCTTCCCAGAGGAGCTACGACTCGCAACACAGCTCGGACTCCCACTCGAGTCCGACTATTCGGGAGACCAAGCAAGACAAGCCGGGGGCGAATAAGTACGACCAGTGGTCTTTGCAGAGTTCCAGGAGTGAAACGGAGTCCGAGAGAGGTACTTCCTTGTCTGCGCCTCCGGTTGTCGGCGAACGGTTTTCTGGGTACGCCGAAGAAGACGTTTGGTGCAAAAGGACGGACATTAAGGGACAGGGGAAGTTGTATAGGGCTCATCCGCCTATTAAGCGGGACAGTCATTATGTTAATGATGCTTCAACTGGGCGTTCCGTGCCGAGTGGGCTTCGAAGTTTACCTCCGGTTAGGAGACCGATTAAAGAGGCCACCGATTATGCTCCTTGTACACCTAAGCACATTAGCGAGGATTATTTCAATTGGGATCGGGCGCCGAATAAGGCGGTGGAAATTTTGGGGAAACCCCAAGTGCCAACGAGGAATGTGAAGAAGCAAAAACGGAGGGATGTTAAGAGTGTTGGGGAGGAAATGACGGACAGCATATCCATTGACAAGGGTTTGTTGGGAACGATAGACGAGTCGCTGGTGGTTTATTCAGCGGAAGGTGCGAACCGGCAGGTTTGGCAGCCCCAGAATGCCGACGCTTCCGCCAAAATGCTGCAAGCCGAATCCGAATGGAGTTCGGGATTCATCAAGAATTCGTTGACGCCCAAACGACAAAGATCGACCTTCGGGACGTTGGATTTGAAGCGGAGGAACAGCGACCCGGCCACTAAGGTCGGGATTAGCGAGCACCCGAGCGGGATCGAGACGAGCCCGCAGCCGGTCGATTTGGAATGGCAGAAGCACGGGGTGTTCTCGATAGCGGGGCACACGTTCAGGAAGATAAACCGGTTCAACAAGGACGACCGTTGCACGATGTGCAGCGAGGAGATGGATGCCTTCATTACGCAGGGTTACAAGTGCAGCGAGTGCAAGAGAACGTTCCACACGAAATGCATACAAAACTTGAGCGTGATGCAGAAGCCTTGCAAGCCGAATCGTAGGAAATACCGCAAGCCGTCAAGGACCCCTTATGACATAACCAAGCAGTCCGCCGTGCCCAAGTTTAGTTTAACGGGAACCTCGGAGTTCACCGATAGGACGGATAAGATCATTTCCGACGCCCGGGAATTGCAGGCGATGCAAGACTTCATCACGAGCAAGATTTGCAAGATCGAGCACGACTACGGGCAGAACACCAGTGAAGTCGATCGGGTGTTCAAGCAAGCGCTTAGGGAGTTCAAGGATAATCTGGTGCAGTTCTACAGCGCCGCCAACAAGAACGGATTCGAAGCTTATAGCATCAAGTATAAAGACCTCATTACGAATTTCATGCAAGCAATGGAGACCGTGTGCCAACGGGAGAAGAAGGACAAAGACTTCCCCGTCACGATGGGGGTGAACGCTTTCCGGGGGTTCATGAACGAGTTCATGAGTTCTCGGGCGGAGGCGGAGAAGCCGAACAAGACGAAGCGGAAAAAGGAGAAGAAGCGAAAGTTGGAGGATAGCATCAAATGGGCGGGGCATACATTCCTTTTGACAATCATCAACATTCCTACGGCTTGCGAGATTTGCAGTTCGTTTTTCATGTGGCCGATCGAACGCGGGTTAGTGTGCCAATCTTGTAAACTCACCTGTCACAAAAAGTGTTACCAAAGCAAGACCATCGGGCAGTGCATGAAAAGCTCGAATTTGAACGCACAAGGGGATTCCCAGAAGCTATTCGGGGTGCCGCTCACCGCTTTGGTTACCGAGGAAGGAAGCATTCCGGTTGTCGTCGAACGACTCCTAGCGACGATCGAGATCACCGGCCTTTACACGGAAGGTATTTACCGGAAGTCCGGGGTGAGCTCGAAGGTAAAAGAGTTGAAACTTAAGATGGAGGAAAACCAAGACGAGGTGAATTTCGAGAATTACCAGGTGCACGTCCTCGCATCAGTCTTGAAGAGTTTTTTGCGGGACATGCCCGAACCTTTGCTCACCTTCGAGTGCTACGAAAATTTCATAACGGCGGCCAATATGGGGGACTCCCAAGATCGCGTCTCGACTCTCTACGACATTCTGAAGAAACTCCCGAAACCGAATTACGACTTAATGGAAAGGCTGATATTCCACTTGGCTAGGATAGCGTTGCACGAGAGAACGAACCGGATGAGTGCGGCTTCGTTGGCGATCGTGTTCGCGCCTTGCATCTTGAGGACTAACAAAATCGTTCCCGCACAAGACAGTTTGCACGACATCGGAAGTCAAACTCAATGCATCGAGACCATCATCACCGAACAAATGCGGAAAATTCGGACGACCCTCGACGATATCGATACTTTGGACACCGCCCGTCAAGCCGCCACTAACAGGTTGTCGTCATTGAGAAGCTCCAAGGTGTTCACTCCTGACGAACTAACGCCGGCCAGTCAACCGCCGCCACACGTGGAAGACGAAGAAAATTTACTCGTCGATCACATCCAGGAGATTCAGAAAGAAAAGGAACACTTGACTTCGACTTTACCCATCCTGACCCACGCTACCTCCGATGACGACATGTTGTCGACAGATGGCGACGGTAGTTTGGACGATATTTCGTGCGTCGGCGAACAACGCAAACCTAGAGGGCCCATCGTCCGATCAGTGTCGGGAGGCGATCCCAGACAATCATTACCTCCAAAGCTCAAAAGGTTATCCTCCTCGGATATAAGTGTGAAAGTGGTGGATGAATGCGAGGACGCACCGATAATGGTATAATGTAATTAAACGAGAAACACTCCTGTACATATATCATACAATGTTATGTATATTTGTGAAATGTTGCAAAATAGCCGGTTAACTGGTAAATATAATATGAAATTGTTCTATTTTTATGTATAAAGTAAGTGTGATACTTGGTACGTTTAAACTTAATCTTTTCTGTACATTATTTTCATATCTTTATACATACGCTATAACTAAAAGTGATATGGATGTGTATCATGACGTTGTGAAACTGTCCTCATGCGATTTCGCACAGCCAGAGATGTGATTTGTTTTCTATGTACAATTCTTAGGAAGGGTAATTATTTATTCTGGCCGGGATTTTGAGGAATTCGTGTCAACTAGGAGTTCATTAATTAAATTGATTTAAATTTATTGATTAAATGTATTTAAATTTATTAACTTATTATATTTAGATTTATTAATATTTATAAATTTATTATATTTAGATTTATTAATATTTATAAATTTATTAATATTTATAACTTTATTAATATTTATAAATTTATTAATTAAATCTGTTTAAATTTCTAAATGAAATCTATTTCAATTTATAATTAAACATATTAATTAAATCTATCAATATTTTCTATTGCTGCTTATATACTCCGCAAGAATAGATTTGACTTGTTGATACGGATTTCTTTAAATTTCGGACAGTATTCATTGCAATTTTTCGTCATTTATCTGTTCTAGCATCTATTTGTACTACTGAAGTAGTCGTACATTAAATCGTTTAATTACACATATTCAATTTTTGTTTAATTTTTCTTTTACATGGGATGACAGCAAATTTAAAATTAAACGTTTCTCCGAATAAAACTGTATTTAGGTTCAATAACGTTTAGGAGAACAATTTTGGAGTCAATTTTTATAATTAGTTTTTATAAAGAAAAATTATCATTATTCTTTATTAGTATTTTCTATTGGCATTTTTTATTAATACTTTGTATTATCATTTTGTATTGTCATTGTTTAGTAACGTTCTCTATTATTGATTCTTATTCTCAGTAATTCTTTAATATCATTCTTTAATATCATTCTTTATTATCATTCTTAATTATTCTTCTTTAATATAATTCACTATTTAATATTGTTCATTATTATCGATCTATATTATCTTGATAAGCTTTCTTATGATCATTCTGCATAATCAACATCTATAAATCTTCCTTGTAAACATTTCTTATAATAATGTTTTTTTATAACAACAATCATTCTTTACAATTAATCCTATAGTTAACATCTTATGTGCCAAATTTCAGAACAATATACTTGCCAAATTTTATAAGAAAACCATGTAAAGAACCAAAAAACAATTTGATAAATCAAATATTATAAATAAATCAGATAAATAAATTAACAAAGAAAATCAGTCAAGTAAATCAGCTAAATAACTTGGATAAATAAATCAGGTAAATAATTAAATCGGATAAATAAATCAGGTAAATAATCAAATCGGATAAATAAATCAGGTAAATAATTAAATCAGATAAACAAATCAGATAAATAATTAAATCGAATAAATAATTAAACCAGAAAATTAAAAAAAGATGATAAAAAAATTAGACAAAAAAAGTTTTAATACGAGGTCGTCATCCTATGGACTCAAACGTCTAACTTAGAAAGAAACGAGTTAAATTAGTTTTATGAAATAAATAAAGTTTTAAATGAAATGATTGTAAATAGCGGGTGTAGGTTTTATTTGAAACTGTAAATAAAATTGTAAAGCTGTATTTTCAAATTTGATGATTGCAGACTGAATGTTAATTGCCAAATTTCGTTGTCTAAAATGTGTCAACAATCGTCATTTTACTGCCTATGTGCCTACTTATACGAAGTTCAAAAATAAGAATTTCAACTCTTAAATAAATTGCAAGTCGGAAAAATTTAAATTCAAACAAATGTCAAGTCAAAAAATTTCAAATCGAAGAAATTTGAAGAACAGAAATTTAAAGTCAAAGAAATATGAAGAGAAGAAATTTACACTCTAAGAAATTTCAACTCAAAATTAATTTCAATTCAAAATTAATTTCAATTCTCTTATTATCAAATATGCATAAAAAAATACATCAAACAAATGCATCAATTACAACCTGTAAACATGCATAAAAAAGCATCCAAAAATACATAAAAAAAATATATAAATAATGCATCCAAAAATCTATAAATAATGCATTCAAAAATCTATAAATAATGCATCCAAAAATCTATAAATAATACATCCAAAAATATATAAATAGTGCATCCAAAATATATAAAAAATGCATTGAAAAATACATAACAATTTGCATAAAAAAATGTATTAATAATTACATAAAAAAATGCATAAAAAACGTTTACTCAGTAGCAAAATTTCAACGAGTAGAAAGGCTGACTAACTTATTTTAAACTAATTAATTTAGTGCGATAGTTAAAAGAAGAAAATCCTGGGATGGAAGGGTATGAATGTGTTTAGGAAACTTGATGTATTTTTTTAGATGTTAGAATAGATTTATGTGAACAAGGCTCATACTTAAAGAGAAACGCTTTAAAATTTACTATAATTACAGTAAAATACTCAGAATGATCGTTTATTCCTTAAGCGATTATGAAATTTTCGTCAGAACCAAAGCAATATCATTCAAAGTAATAATTGTTTACTTTTCGACCATTTTCCTCACGTCACGTTTAATTGCCAAACCATTCAATGGCCAAACGATGGGCTATGGCTCCCAGGGCTAAGGAATAAAAGAGACTTCTTTTACGTTCATAACTATAATAAAAATTCTCGAATTAGATATTTATTCAAATTACTTAATATTTATGTCCTCTTTTGCATTTTATATAAAAACCATATCGTGCGCTGTATTACAGAAATAACATTTTTTTATAGAAAAATAGTAATGGAAGAGCGGTGTAAGAGGTAGAGATATCAACTTTTATTTTAATCACAGTCCTGAAGTAATAAACGTATACAGCAATAATTTGCAACAAATTTAAGAATAAAAAGTTGTTTTGGAAGTAATTTCAATGTTAATGTATATTTAAAATATAAAAAATAAATATCGAGATCTCTACCTGTTGCACATTAGGTTTATTTTACGTAACTAAAAAAGGTGACATTTAACTAAAGGGTGGCACAACTAAAGGGTGACACGACTAAAGGGTGACACGACTAAAGGGTGACACGACTAAAGGGTGACACGACTAAAGGGTGACACGACTAAAGGGTGACACAACTAAAGGGTGAGACTACTAAAAAAAAAGGTGACAAGTATATTTTATCGACTATCGGCAAAATAAAGAGAAAGAATCAAAATTGAAAGAAAATGTTTATAGCCTGTTTATATTATGTAGCTAAGTTATATTATACATAGTTAGGTATTTTACATGATTCGTTGCCAGTCGGCGGAGAAGTGATCGTCAGTGTATTTACCTACATTGAGTTTGACAATTATTGTTATGTGATTATATTATTTAATAATTAAACTCGTTGCTCAGACAAATGAGTCGTAGTTAATGTTCAAACACGAGATTGTTCGTTTAACCTTGCTTTTTCGCTCTAAGGTTAATTTAGTTTACTAACAAATTTTCAATATTTACCTCTACCGATAAATAATGTTTTTACTACATATTACTATTATTTTCATAGAAGCCCATTACTGTTATTATTATGTGTTTCGCTCTTACATTTGTAAGGTTCTTTTTATAAAAGACATTTTCCTGCAATCAGTCACCCATCATTTTATTTATGTAATCTATTGTATTATAAGATATTAAACGGAACATTTTTAAAGTAATAGTTTTAAGGAAACATGACTGCATTCCTTTTTGCAATATTCATTTTATAAATTTTACCGAGCTGTTTTTCTCTCGTATTTATTGTTCGTTTGAATCAGAGGCATTTCACAAGTGACTGAATATGTAATATTATGTAGTTTCCATATTATTACTATAAATGTTGATTAGATAACTGTTTAAATTGATATCTATACCAAATGTTAACAATAACTAAATTGTTTATATAAATATACAAATATAATTCATCCTTTGTACAAGCGTCTTTTATTCATTCCCATATTATTAATCAACGACTTATTAATCTTCATTTTATTATTCTTCTTTTTATTAATGTTTATATTATTTTCAGTTTATTTCTTTTAATTTATTGCTGATGCCCTTGTCACTGTGGGAAGTGCGTAATTGCGTTTTTAACAAAATCATCATGATTTATCGGATGAACGTAGCTATTAAAACCAGTGATTTTAAATTACCTCCTGGTACATATTCAATAATTACGTGTCGTGATTTGTGTTTACGACGGTTATTTTTAAATGAATTATAATCGATACTAAGTTATTTTTTTGTTGGGTATTTTATGCGAGTTTTTTATTGTTTTGCCGACATGGGAATATGCATAAATTCGTTGCGTATCATTAAAAAAATATTAAGGAATTTCATTGATAATTCATTTTGTAGATGATTTTCTTAATGTTCAGCTTGTGGATGGGTGTATTACATAACAAACAAGTTCGGTTCAAGGTTTCAGTGTATTAATTTTATAAGAAGTTATTAGTGTAGATGAGGAAGATGGTGTCTTACATATATTTACGTTTTTTTGTTTATATTTCTTGTTTCATATATTTTTATGTCAAAGCGTTGAATGGTCGAAGCTTTTATTGGCAATTTTTTATATCATACAATTTTTGGATCGTTTTGTTTTATGCTTTTTATTTCATATTCTTTTATTTTATGTGTTTTATTTCAGATTTGTACTTTTATTTCATATTTTATATTTCATATTTTTTATTTCATATTTTTTATTTCATATTTTTTATTTCGTATTTGTTATTTCATATTTTTTATTTCATACTTTTATTTCGATTTTTTTTATTTCATATTTGTTTTTTCCCTTGGTTTTTTCAAATTTTTTCTGTTTCATATTTAACATTTCATATATTTTACTTTATATTTTTTAATTAATTTTAGTTCATAATTTCTACTAGGAATTACAAATGCTGTTGTTTATTGCTTTTACTCGTTACCTCATTTTTACATCATCCAAAACTCGATCTACGAATAAAAAATTGCAACGACGTCAGAGTTTAAAACTGGATCTTTTTTCTCGGGCCGGTTATTTACCTTATGAACTTTGGATAAGATTATTATAGGTCATTTGACATGAACAGTTGTAGCCGAACGTTTTCATTCCCAAATATGTAATTACAAGAGATTAGCAAAAAACTACTTAACATGCTTTGTTGGTTTCTGTCTCGGTCGATACGTAGATTTTAGATGGGATTTTTGCTGACGTGAATAGGTTCTTTTTTTGTACATATTTTGTGTTGTTATTTTGCTGTGTCATTATATTTTGTTTTCTCTTTGTATTTTTTTTGTTCGTTTACATCTTGTTGTATTTTGCTGTGTCACTATTACTATTTCGTCCGGTATTATTTGGCAAAATTTCTGTAGCAATATAATTAGAAGAGTAAATGTAAATAAATGAATAGGACAAATAATTGACAGTGTGTACATATTTGTCGTGCAAAAATTCTTCGAATGATGATCGCAACGATTTAATTCCCACAATTACGTTAGTGACTGATTCTATTGTTTTTTCTCTACTTAAATGTACTTTTAGATTTTCATGTCATGATGTGTGAGTAGACACACTTTGAAGCAAGAATATAGTAGATTATTTATTAATGTATTATTAGGATAGATAATATGTAAAATAAATGTAATATTCGTTATTTTAATCTTAATGGGATATTAGCAAATCATCCTCTTATCTAAATTTTAACTATTTATTCAAGAAGGTTATTGACCAAGGGAAGTTATTTTCTTGCTCCAATATTATCGTGGTGCTAATTGTTTTTTTGTGAATTTTCTGTTTTTTATACATTTTCTGTTTTTTGTTCATTTTTGTTCTTTGTTCATTTTCTGTTTTTTGTTCATTTATTGTTTTTTGTTCAATTTCTGTTTTTTTGTACATTTTCTGTTTTTTGTTCATTTTCTATTTTTTGTTAATTTTCTGTTCTTTGTTCATTTTCTGTTTTTTGTTCATTTTCTGTTTTTTGTTCATTTTCTGTTTTTTGTTCATTTTCTGTTTTTTGTTCATTTCTTGTTTTTTGTTCATTTTTTGTTTTTTGTTCATTTTCTATTTTTTTTTGTTCATTTTCTGCATTTTGTTCATGATATTTTTTTATTTAATTTCTAATTTTTGTTAATATTCTGTAAATTTTCTTCTATTTTTTTTGTGTTAATTTTTTTCTTTTGTTATTATTTCTTCTCTCAACATTTTATTGACTTATCAATAATTACAACGCCGTTTAAATTACAATCATCCCATGTAGATGTCAATAATTGCATTATAAATATGGTTCAGTTCGAAGCGATTGACGTCAAATGCATTATTGCAAGAAAATAAATAATGATGGGCTCAGGTGAAGCACCGAGATAGAGGTCATTTCAGCAGAAAAGAGCGATCAGTGTCAATCAGAATGTAATGATAATTAATAATAAGTGAGATCGAGGATAATAAGAATGAATAGAAATTTATGTCGCATAAAAAAAGTAAATCGATTCTCAGCTTATTTAATTATTCGTGCTGGAGATGTATGCAGGTGTATGCATTTTTTTCATTATTATTATTGCCAATTATTAACATTACCAATTATTATTAATGTTACTTATATGTGATATTACTTATTAATTTGTTTAACTTGCATAATTATAATTGTGTGTCATAAAAATAAATAGGTTTAATTTGTGTTGAGAGCTATGAAGTTTTATTTGTCATTCAGGCAAACATTGGCACTATTACTAAGCAGAATTTTTAGCCATATTTTTTGTTAGATTATGCATATTGAAACTAAATAAATAAAATGCTGAAAGACAATAATTTATTACAGTGAAACCTCGTTTTATCGTTTAATCAGGGACCGGTTAGAAAAAACGATTATCGCGGGATGACGATCATTGCGGACTAATATGAAAGAAATAGAAATAAGTAATAACCAGTTAAAAAAACTTATTTTTTTTGTAATATTATACCAATACAGAGAACTCCATTTAACTGACTTGATGTTTGTTAGACCTCTTTTAACTGTCTTTATAACCCGGGATCTTTGGTACGTCTTCACTCCTTTAACTGTCTTTGGTAGTTAGTTATTTTTTTTTAATTACAAGATTTACAAATTAAAC
>JAWQRP010005151.1:0-11002 GCA_033557875.1 Quadriops clusia
ATATATATATATATATCTTTGCGTGATTTAGAAGATATATATATATATACATATCTTTGCGTGATTTAGAAGTAAGATATATATATATATCTTACTATATATATATCTTACTTCTAAATCACGCAAAGATAACCTAAAATTAAACGAGTTACGACGAATGTCCACCATAGGGCGAGAAACTTTGATTTGAGGTTGGTGACATTTGTCCTGCTCCTAACTGGCTCCTAACTTCTGGATGCTGTTTATTAACAGACGATTGTCTGTAATAAACAACGAACGTAATAAACATGCCTTTTAGGAAATAATCCCGGTATTATGTAATCGGGCAAACTCGGACAGCGTTCGGGCGATCCCGCCACTACTAAACGCACCTGCGCATGTCCAGTAGTATTGATTTACAAACATCCGCTTGATCTTGGAAGCCATAGCGCCGCCATTTTTCCATTGATGTCTTTGTGTCAGTTAGTTTGTAGAAATTAGCTCATTTCATTATTTTTTGTGTTAAGGAAGTGCCCGCGACTTCCCTTGCAAGATGATGACGTCTTACCAGCAGGAGCACTTGATAATGAACGGGGGATCCCCTGCTGTGAGTTTCTTTACCTTCACCATTACCACTCACTACATATGTATATTATTGTATATTCTAAAACCTTGACCCCTTGCATCGAATTTTAAACATTTGATCAATTAAGAAATCAATAATTGGCTTTATGATAAATCTATGGGGAAACCCCTGCTGATTTAAGTTAAGTAGGATATGAAACGATTATACAAGAATGTAAAGTTTCTGTGTATTGTAACAAGTTATAACTACACGATAGCCGATAAGTATATGTTCAATAGCGGATCTACTGTTGTTGATGTCATCTGCTCAAATTATTCTAAAGTTTAATTACCATTTGGAGACTTTGTTTATTTTTATGAACCGCTGAACATTACGAACTTCAATATTGTAGGTTCGATCCCCCCAAGGCGACAATTTTTCTGATTAGGAAAAAATGTTTGAGTGCCTCATCATCCAGGAGCAATGTAAAGCAGGAGGTCCCGTGTGTTGTAGGTATAATCCACGCGCACGTTGAAGAACACAATGACCAGGTGGAAATCCTGGCATTTTCTAAATTTCCAGGTGTCATAGTCCTAATATCTGGCATTCGTGATTGGTCTATGACGCGGAAGCAGACCGATGTTAAATAAACCATTTAAAAAAAAATATAATCAAATGTTCATTATCATATGATATAATTAACTACACATTCCGTTTGTAATTAGTTTAACTTAGTCAGAATATGCATAACTTAGATATTAATATTTACTAGAAAGTTGTCCCCGACCATCGCAGAGGAACAACGAAATAAACGTTGCGTATATATAGTATTCAGTATTCCAAAAATGCAGTTATGTAAAAAGGCAATATTGATATAGGGTCATAAATTACATACATTGTATATACATAAATATATAAATTAAACAAGATAACTGAACGACAACTCAATCAACAAGGTTAAGTGAACAACGAAAATAAAGAAGAAAGTGAGGGAATACAACTTTATTTTTGATATACAGTAACCACTCACTAATCCAATCTAATTTGGGGACAAATATGTTTGGGATAACAACTTTTTCAGATTATCCAGAATAATAAATTTGGAAAAAAAGGAACAATAGACTTACAAACTTTTTATTACATTTTAAATATCAAAAATGATATAAACTTCTATAAAAAATTAACAATTTTATTCTTTAATCTTAAATTATACTTGCATCATAATATTTTTTGAACATATATGTTAATTTTAATTGTTTTTTCATAATATTTTTGCGTAGATTTTGTAAAGTTAATACATGATGTCCCACAACAATTTGGCAGGGTAATAAGAATAAATTGTAATATGCAAATTTAGTTTAGAGGAAGTGATACAACTAACAGTAGCGCTTCGTTTCATGTACTTACATTTTCTTCCGATTGCAAGTTTCCAGACACGTGACATCATGTTTAAAATTTCCAATGGAACACCCTGTATATTATTAACTTTTAAGAAAGCTTTGTTTCAAATGATATCACTGGATATAAACTTATATCTTTGTCTTTCTTGTATAAACCATGAATATAGTGATTTTTTCCACTGACTCCTTGTGGGATTTTTTTTTGTTGTTTTGCGATATCCATGTCCTTTTTCAGTTAAATTTGCAAATGTTTCGATTTGTGCCCTTAAATTTTTCAACATTATACTTAAGTGCCAATACTGAAACGCGCATCTACAAGGGCTATTTTTTTCAATCTCTGATCATGCTGTGAAACTGCCAATAGAGCGGTGTGTGACAATAATGACGATATACGATTTTACACTTCTTCAACTATAACCTGACCCACTTCCAAACATTCGAAACCATTATGAGTTGAACTGGAGGAACATACACATAACCACTGCGATAGATTTTCCCGCCAAATATGAGTCACAAAATTGCAAATTTTTAAAAAAACTTTGTACTCGGGGGCGAAACATGGGTTCTGTAAGACACTCTAGAATTGAAACAATGGATGCATTCAAATTTACCAAACAAACCCAAAAAAATGAAAAACTTTTAACTACAAGAAGATCATGGCCACCGCATTTTGGGGCCAAAAAGGTGTTCTGATTGAAATTTAGGAAGCCAAGGACCTCTATAAATGCAGAAGATTACTGTGAAACTTTGTTACATTTGTGAACCAGAGGATGAGGTCCAAAACTCTATTAAGACCCATCTTAATTCTCTGGCAGCAACATGTTATAAAGAGGATAATGAAAAGCTTGAACACTGGTATGAGGACTGCTTCAACTTAAATGGTGATTATGTTGAAAAGTAACCAAGAATGTATGTAACTTTTGGTAATAAATTTATTTTTTTATTCTCATTAATTTTATTTTTATAGCCCATCGGAAGTTGAAAAAAAATAGCCCTAGTAATTCAGTAGGAATTTTGTTTTTAGTCTTTAAAGCACAGTATAGAGAATTATACAGTAGGGAAACCTGGTTGTTTTCTGATTGGTTTTATTCTGCCAAGGTCAAATTTAAAAAGTGGCAATTCGTCTTCCTGAGTACACATGGCGCCAGCGTTTATTTGTTAAAGCACAGCATACAGAATTGATTGATTCAAACTTTATATTGAAATTGTTTAAGAAGAATTAATTATATTGTTTTTAGGTTAGAAATAGAGTTTTGACTAAAATTCAAACAAAATTGCTTGTGCTGCATGCAACTAGTAGAACTACCACGTATTGAAATGACCTTGGCAGAATTAAGGTCTATTCACACACACGTGCTGCGGTTGGACAGATCACGGAACCTGCCATGCAGGACAAGACCACTCTTACGAGCTTCACACATATCGTCAGCTTCCATGCATGGTTCCGACCGAGCAGAGCCTATGCCTTGTATACTAATTTGCACTGTCGAGCCCTGACCAGTCGGTTGCTTGTCGATGTGTGTGAATAGACCTTTATTGGATAGGAGTTTCCATACTGTTTAATTCTCTATACTGTGGTTAAAGTGAAAGTATTGTGGCATTATAATTTCTTTTATTTGGAATTTTTAAGCATTCAAACCTTTCCTGTTCTAATTTAAACAAATACTAATTACTGAGCCGTTGTGTAATTCCCTTGCTGTAAAAATAACATGGGAATTTTTATTTTGAATTTGTCCCATAGTTCAAGTTATTGTGAAGACCCAGCACAATTGTTCTGATTAAATGAGAGAAAGTAATAATTTTACCCTATTCGGATTAATGGATTTCGGATTCACGTATCGCTACTTTATTCTATAGATCACTTTCTTTATGTTTGAAGTTGTTATCGTGATTTTTGGGTTATTTTCTATACATTTATGTATAAATAAAATGTTTTATATTATCGCAAGATGTGGTACATTTTTGCCATAAAATTCCATGAATCTGGATAATTTCTTTTTTAATTTTTTCAACAAAAGCTAACATTCAAATATACTAGACTGTTTTAATTAATATTTCAAGCATAATAATTGCATATCTAACTCACTCATAATTATAATTAATGAATTAATTAATTTTCATCTACTTTCAGATGCCTCAAGTTTCCCCGCTAGCTTCAGCCAGCCAGGAGCCTCCTATCCCGGGGCTAGAGGAACCGGCAGTAAAGAAGTTTCGCATGGACGGTAAGTCTCTAAGCTTTTTTAGTCTTGTTAATCGTGTAGTGCTTTTACGTAAGGGGACATCAATACTAATGTTGGCCTTTTCGGTCTGCTTGAGATGTTCCAGAAAAGAGAGCTATGGGCTGCAGGTCTGATTCATTTACCGAACGTGGGTCACACTCTAGCCAGTACCTAAATGCTGTAACCGTACCGTAGCCTCTGCACGGTTACATGGTAGGACATAACAAAATTTCAATCTGACATTCATGATTACCTACTTGAGTATGGGTTTTATCCTTTTCATGCCTTAAACAATTATAATTTAATTTTTAGTTGTAAAAATTGTGTATCGGTTATTCGACAAATAAAATTAAAATCACAACTTATCTACATGCACTGTAGCAAAAACCTTGGAAATTTATGCTACAAAATAACCACAAGAATTGATTACTATTATTTTGACTCGAAAACGCATACTCACGTACCTATGTTTTGTATTAAATGTAATTCCGAACCAGATCTTGGCTTTTGGAATACAACAACTCGCGTTAGTTCTTAGACATATCTATTTCTCTTTATGTTTCCAGATACTGTACAATGTTAGGTGCGACCAGTGTCTCCCTTTGACTGCACACCGGACTTTTATTTTGCAGTAGCTCGAAAACTTATGAATACTATACCTGTTGCTATTTAGTGACTTGTTTAATTTTATTTTTAATTCAAGGTCCTTACGATGGTAGACTGTTGAAAATAAGCTTTCATTGTGAACAAGACGTGATGGAGGAAGGCCTTCCCCTTTCAAAGTTAATATAAATCTAAACCCCCCCGTCCTAAGTATACTAGTTTAACAGAGTAATACCTAAAGAATCCTTTTCCAGCATGGTACAGCCACGTTGAAGTAAAATGAATTTTTTTGAAAATCTTCCACACGAGGATGCACAATTCGATTTTCATTTCTTGTTCCTCAATCCCTTATCTTAATTAATTATATTAGAATAGTTAGCCCCGTTTACCAATACAAGTAGATTGTAACATTGATTTTTCACTTATTACTTAATTATATTGTCTTCGCATTTTGTCTCCCAGCATCAGTATCTCCCCAATTCAAGCAAAATGAACACTTCAAATTCATAACCATGTACTTAAAATTCATTAACTCTTTTACTTTCTCGTACATTTTATTAAATTATCTACGTCCCCTTGCCACATAGCATTTCCTCAGCTAATGTAAATTTTCAAATTAAATGTTTCGCAAAATGCTACCGCTAAAGTACTTAACAACTAGTTAAATGCAATGATTTCTTTTGATTTCAGATCGCTCCTGTGGTTTAATTGTTTATTTTTGTATGTGTTTTTGATTGGCGTTTGAAAGTTTGTTCATAAGTATGCCGTTTGTTCAAAAATATGAAGTTTGTCCATAAATATGAAGTTTGTTCATAAGTATGCAATTTGCTCATAAATATGAAGTATCTTCATAAGTATGAAGTTTGGAATTTAGTTCTCCGGTAATCATACACTCGGCACCTTTCAGTTATACTTTTGTTTGCACATTTTCAAATTACGAAACCCTATTCGAGTCCGTACTTTTATTTATAACTTGTGAGTGCACCGCTATTGTCCATACATATTAACATAATTTTTAATGCTGCCATGCGCTTCTTTTTAGAGATATTTTACCTCTTACGTATGTTAAATTAACTATACGTGCCCATCCACCTTCCAGATATCAAAAGTATAACTGAACTTTATGAGAGCTTGTTGTACTCAATTGCTTTACATTGTATTTTGTTGTAGATCCCGCAGATGGTCTCGCTAATTACTATAATATTGTTCAGACTGGAGAAGTTATGCCAGGTAAGAAATTTTACAATATACACACTACAGTCGGCGCTCCACATTCACGGACTTGCTATTTACGGGCAAAATAATAGGGACCATTTTCCGTAATTTAAAAATTACATTTCTTACGTATCGATTGCAACAAAAAAGTTTACGTTTGAAATCATTTTGATCCACGAATAATGAAATTTTTTACCCGCGAATACGGAGCGTCGCCTCTATAGATAATATCTATAATTGAAATAATCTTGTTCTATTAACATTTTAAATTTAAAAAACCCAATGAATACCCAAGATGAAAAGAAATAAAATTAATTAGACCTTATTGTTCTAATCTTGACTCTCATGTTTTAAAATTTGCTTTTGGGTTTTTTAAGGCCGTGATGTTAAATTAAAATAAAAATTCCTTTACATTTTTTATTTGCCGTTTTGAATAGTAATAACGTGAGACCCAATCAAGTTTAAAAATTACAAATAAAAAACGTTTAAAAAACCTTAATATCTTATCAAATACATTTTTACATACAAATCTTAACAGAATCAATACAAACTTATATTTTACAAACACTTCAATAAGATTAATTATTTGGTCAACATTTATGTCTTTTTTATTCTTTTATATTTTATTTTACTTCATTAATTTAATATTCCACATTAATATTTTATAATTACATTAATTTATATTTTAATTTAAAATCAAGGCCTAAAGCAATCCAAGATACATAAGGACAGAAAATTAATTATTGTTACATATTTATGAATGTTAAAGATATACCATATTTGCAAGTACAAGCATAAACTAATTTATCTCTCAAAATTAATTTTTTTTCATTTACAAAACTTTAATTATACAATACATTATGATTTTATGATACCTGTTATACCTAAATCTGTTAATTTTTAACTCCTAAATTTCGTATAATTTTTTATAGGTCCAGGCGCGAGAAGCAATACAATAGCCGGTATTTTAGGCGGTGCTTTACCCAAACTATCAACTGACCAAGGTGATTCGGTTAACAAAGCAAAGAAGTATGCAATGGAGCAAAGCATAAAAATGGTTTTAATGAAGCAAACCCTGGCTCATCAACAGCAGGTATAAATCTTTGTCATTTTCTGTTTAATAGATTTCAATTTTATTTATTTATTTAAATTTTAATTACAGTTTGTTCGGCATACATTTCTACTTTTAGAATGTTAAATTTTTTTTCTGTAGAATTCAATGAGGTGTTTCCAACCAAAAGGGCGAACTTAATAATGAGTAATTCTTTGTTTTGAATGGAATCATTTTTTATATATGAAATATATTATGTATGGAATAATTTTTATGCATGGAATAATTTTCTTTTATTTGTAATTTCATTTCTTTAGGTAACAGGAGGCCAAATTGTGAGGGGTAAAAACGTTGGTTTAAGCGGTAAATGTGCAAGTTACATTTATGATTTTCCTGAAAACATCATTTGGGTTCAGTTCACTTTTATGATTGGTAACACCTCAAATTATGTGCAGTCAACGCTCCATATTCGCGGGTAAAAAATTTCATTATTCGCAGATCAAAATGATCTTAAACGCAAACTTTTTTTGCAATCGATACATAAAAATTGTAATTTTTAAATTACAGTAAATTATCCCAATTATTTTGCCCGCAAATAGATAAACCAAAAATAACAGACCGCGAATACTGAGCGATGACTGTACTGTAAATGTACATTTTTGTTGTTCCTTAATGTTAACTAAAAATAGAAATCCTCATCTTATAAAAAAATTAATATTGCTGTATGTGAACCTAAATCCTAATCCTTAATGGGGTACTTCAAGGTTTGAAAGTGAGATAGAATTGGGATTGTATCTGAAAGAAACATATTCTCAAACAATTTTTATAAATTTATATAATGTAGATATATAAAAATGCATTGTTCTGTTATAAGTATTTTATTTTAAAGCGGCGTTTCGGCTCAACACGTTAACCTTTTTCAAGCGCAGGCATTAATTTTTCTTTAGCCTTAATTGAACGCGATTTAAAACGAGTCGTAAATCATGTTCAATTAACGTTAAAAGGAAATTAACGTCTAAACTTGAAAAAGGCCAACATGTTAAGGCGAAATGTCACTTTAAAATAAAATACTTATAAGAGGACAGTGCATTTTTATACACTTGCATTAATTAAAATATTTTTTAAGATGAACATCACCCAAGATTTATAAAAGTATAAATATAGCTGTGCAGTACAACTTTGGTCCAAAAAGTTGTTGACATTTGTTTGTGCTGTAGATAATTTGATTAAATTTTCCTAAACCAAACTTTCATACACAACTTTCTGAGACTCCGACCAATTTTTCTACAGCACAATTAAATATTAACAACTTTTTGGATACCCCTGTATACATATCTATAGATTGAATTAAACCACATATGTAATAAAACAACTATCTCACGTAATGTTTCCAATAAAAGTAAGAAACGATAAGTTTCTAAGCAGATTACAGAGAGGAAGATTTATAATAACAACAAAGCGAGGCATCGCATGTCTAACTAGACCTTGTATAATAAATAATACGTGTCCTTCCCGCCACTAACTAAAATCTAATTCACAGAAAAATAAGACGTTCCAACGGCATCAAGTGCTGGTTTTGATGTGCAGGTTAGTGCCACGGGGCAGTTTGCAGCTGCCTCCTTTATTTTTCACAACGTATTCTATTTATCTATGATGTGAATCTATTGTCGCACACGCACCCGCTCAGGGGGCGAGAGCTCGCCCCCCTAAGCTTGCGTTATGTAACCATTAAGTGCAGACTAGTGCATAAAGTGACACGCCAATTGTCCTCTGTTGCAGCAAATGGCTAGTCAGAGGACTCAAGTCCAGCGGCAACAGGCTCTCGCCCTTATGTGCAGGTTAGCACGATTAAAATTTTGACTTTTAGGACATCTCTGCCCCCCTAATTGTATTAGAGATCAGCCAAAGCCACACTCATTATTGCTCCAGCTTACTTGATTGCATAAGTTGGCCCAATAGTGGTTCCCATTTGGACCTCTGAAGTGCTCTCAAACTCTTAAAATTTTTATTCAACCAACCTAAGATTTAGATTCACATGAGATCTTTTGGTTGAAAATCGACTCACGAATAAATCATTCCATTCATCGTACATTCAATATTATTATTCAACTCATGTACACGATTATTCTAATTATTTTTCTATTGATTATTATGTTTCTTTTAATTTTGTTTCATTATTTTCACGCATTAAAAATTTTTTATATATATATTTTTTTTTATTACATTACTTTTGGCTTATCTCTAATCAATGGGGTCGTGCTGAAAAACACACTGTTCACCAACTTTACAAATAGTTCCAAAGTATCAATAAAATAATCCCCATTTGTATTATTCAATTTTTATCAGACGTTATTTTTTTTTTAATGTTTTGCATTCTTTTGAGGTTGTTTAACAGTGTTGTTTTTATTTATTTATATTTTAAGTTCCTGTTTTTCTCCTTTTATTAATTAATTTTCTTTCGTATCACATTTTTAATTATTTTTATTTCTAATAACAATAAAATTATATTTAATTTTCTGTTTTGCAATTAGTAAATTATTTTGATTTCATTTGCTAACATTAACAATATATAATACCCTTACTAAATAGACTAAAAGTACCTTATTAATTGGCTGATGATGATCCTAACGATTCATTGAAGTTGTCGAGACTTTTCCTTATTAAAGTCTCCGACTTTTGATTTTTAGCTGATAAGATCTGAATGCTGCCTGCAGCCTTATCAGCTAAAAAACAATCCGAATTCTTCTTTTCACTTTTATTTGAAAACTTTCTGTGTCTCTAGGGTGTATGTCGGCAGCATTAGTTTTGAGCTGAAAGAAGATACAATCCGGCAGTCCTTCTTGCCATTTGGACCGATTAAATCCATAAACATGTCGTGGGATCCTGTTACGCAAAAGCATAAAGGATTTGCTTTCGTGGAGTATGAAATTCCCGAAGCGGCTCAACTTGCATTGGAGCAAATGAATGGTGTTATGATTGGCGGAAGGAATATAAAAGTAGTTGGAAGACCCAGCAATATGCCTCAGGCACAGGCGGTTATCGATGAGATTCAGGAAGAGGCTAAGAACTACAACAGGATATATGTCGCTTCTATCCATCCTGATCTTACGGAAGATGATATTAAAAGGTAAGTGCTGTTTTATTTATGAGTTAATTTAACACATTGTTGCTTGAGTTGCGGATCTTTAGACAAATTGCCGTGCGCTCATAATGTCAGGTTAACAATGTTTCCAGTATGTGTTCATATTTTAAAAAGACTGAGAAAAATTATATCGTATATATTCTAGTAAGTTGTTCCGAAAATTAGTAAAATCGTAGGAGTTAAAGGCAGTGTTTAATTCGACTTTAACATAGGCAAGATGAAAAATGTAACAATTTAATAAGTTTATTGGAACGATTGTTTGTTTATTTAACATTGTCCGTCTACTTCGGCATCATTTACTGAAACCTCAAGTTGGAACTACGATTCCTGAAAATTTTGTAGACGTCAATGATTTGGGTTTTTCAGTCCCTATTTTTCACCTATCAAACTGAAATTATGTAATGGAAAAATAGCTAATTTTTGACCTACAACTTTTTATTTGCCCATGTAACTTTTATATTCTAAATTAGCGGTATGGTTTTTGAGATTTGAATATTTTAGTGGCACACTGAAATGCATCAAATTCTTAAAAATGTAGGCAACCAAACATACTTCAAATACTCCATTAAATCTACATAATTTCCCTACTTTCTAATATATGACGATACTGTGTCTTATGTTTATGGGTAAGAAAAAAAAAGATACAATGAATATTCATTGCATGAACAAAAACTGACTTTGAAATGTTTATTTGCTTTTTTTTATTTTTACTTTCTCGCAGAGAAAGTATAGTGATCATGCGGAAAAAAATTTTTGAGATTTTAATGATTCTCGACGTTTTGAGCGATTTTGAGTCGATTTGGCCCTTTTTTGCTTTTTTGTCTGTCT
>JAWQRP010005152.1:0-11002 GCA_033557875.1 Quadriops clusia
AAGGGACGTCGAAAATCTACATAAACAGGTACAGCTCTTTTTGTTTCTTTTGTTCTCAATCTATCCGTCTCTCTCGTTCTCAATCTATCCGTCTCTCTCATTCTCAATGTATCCGTCTCTCTCGTTCTCAATCTATCCGTCTCTCTCGTTCTCAATCTATCCGTCTCTCTCGTCCTCAATCTATCCGTTCTCTCGTTCTCTATTTCTCTGTCTATCTCCCTCCTTGTCGTACAACATGGATTATTACAGGCATCGCAAAAAATGTATGTTTTTAAATTTAAGAGGAAAATTCAATTGAATAAAATCATGTTGTGTGTGCCCTCAGAGTAAATCGAGCGTGCGGAGGAACGATATAAACACCACCCATGCAAATAAATTTCCAACAGAGTGGTTACAGACTTACTTGCGAACAAAAGACAGGAATTAGCGCAAATTGAAAAGGTAAAAGAGGTAAATTATGAATAACACAACGGGAAATACAGGTGGCGATACAATAAACCTTAACCTCGCAGCTGAAAATGACTTTAATAGATATATTATACATTCGGCGAAATTGTTTAGAGCGCAGGCCCGCCGCACGTG
Organism: Quadriops clusia; assembly: GCA_033557875.1. NCBI lineage: Eukaryota > Metazoa > Arthropoda > Insecta > Coleoptera > Hydrophilidae > Quadriops > Quadriops clusia. The sequence goes on from JAWQRP010005152.1 coordinate 583, forward strand.
GCGCTGATTGAACCCGCTGCGATTTTGAGAACGCATTTTTCCTCAATTTCCCCCGCGCCAGAGCGAGACGGAGGGAAATTCTTGTAATTAAATTGGAGCTCTGGTATAGATTAAAGTTGAACGACAATTCCGTCATTGAAACATTTTTATTCAATTTAATTTCGCTTGCTTTACCTTGTATTTATTTTCGCTGGCGCCCTTGTTAAAGCGATGCTGAGTTTTATTGAAAATGCCAAATTCAATTTGGTCGCGATGAAATGTGGGAAGCGTTTTAATTGCAAGTGTTAAGTACATTAAGACGAAGTGTTAATTTGGATTTTGATTGGATTTCGCGTTAAAAAGACTATATTTAGTTTTTAACGTGAAATTCGGCGAAATAAGTGAATTCGCTGGCAAATAGGGGAAACTAAAAATTAGGGAAGAGTAGAAATTAGGGACGAGTAGAAATTAGGGAAGAGTAGAAATTATTGAAGAGTAGAAATTAGAGAAGAGTAGAAATTAGAGAAGAGTAGAAATTAGGGAAGAGTAGAAATTATTGTAGATTAGAAATTAGGGAAGAGTAGAAATTATTAAAGAGTAGAAATTAGGGTCGAGTAGAAATTAGGGAAGAGTAGAAAATATTGAAGAGTAGAAATTAGAGAAGAGTAGAAATTAGAGAAGAGTAGAAATTAGGGAAGAGTAAAAATTAGGGAAGAGTAAAAAGTAGGGAAGAGTAAAAAATAGGGGAGAGTCATAAGTTGCTTTATTTGGGGTAATAAGTTACTTATTACGTTTTTGTTGATGGCGAAATTATCCCGAGTGCCTGCCCTTTGTTGATTTACAAGAGCCGCGTCTTTCAGCCGGCGATTCCCGAAAAATAACGAGCTCTCGCAGTTTTTCTAGTGCTAGTGAAGAGCCGAGCGGAAGACAAGAGATATGATGAAATTTAATGAAGCCCCATTTGTCAAGTATCCTTCTGCTGTACAAGGGTTCTCTTTCGGAATAATAACTGCTCCTTGGGAAGCGAAAACGCTGGTTGTTTTAATAATAAGTTACATAGGAAATTAATGAAATAGAATGTAAATAAGAGTTCATCGTTTTGTCTACTTTTTTTAAACTTCTTGTAAACTCGGGAATATTTAAATACCTAAATATAAATTTAACCTGTGATTTGCTCGCTTGGGATCGATCGTTTGCTCTACTTATTCTATAAAGTTTGGGTTGAGAAATTTAAGCAAGTTTAGAAATTGGATAAGTTACGGGATTTCTTTGTACAATTTTCACTCTTATATCAGCTTGTTCGCATAGGTCAAGACTGCTTAATCAATATTTGATCATAGTCTTTATTACATTTCATCCTATAACATCAGATGATAAAAATGTCATATATCATTGGTAGTTTGTTCATTATTGCATAAGAAAACATTTTACTGCATCGAAATTGAATTTATGTAATTAAATGGCTCACGTTTTTACAACCCTGCCTATATGATTTAACACAACAGGCACGTTATTCAAAATGTGCTTACCTATGTGTGTAGACATAATGTGACATCGCCATACTACTATATACTGTGGAAGTCGCTCTCTACGACACACAACCACACGGATGTGCACCACGTAGTTAGGTTGTTAAAAATTCATCCGCGGGATGAGCCGGCGAGTTTTCTTTGAGAGATGGTCGCGCTTTTACGGCATGTTTAACAAGTTTAACAAACCTACTTTGGGATAAATGTGTGGCGAAAGAAGAGTCGTAAAAATAAAGAAATAAGCGTAAACTTGCCATCGTAAAAAAGCCCATATCTGCCCAGGTAACGAACGACAGGCGGAGGAGCGTCGCCAGGGCCAACTTGGAAAATGTATAATTTAGCGGAATGCGGGGGAGGCGGCGGACGTGTCACGCGTTAATACCGTGATAACAGAATGTGCTTAAATTTTTGTTATGCGAATACATCATCCCTGGCCGACCGGCCACGTCCCACGCAACGACAGCCGGGAGAAAATTAATTTTTTGCGTTGTTACTTTCGGCCAGGGTATCTTGTACATGAAAATGAAAATTGGATGATGTTAGACTGAGGTGTATGAATACGGTAGTACGGCAAAACGTGGCAAGTTTGTTTAATTGACGATTGTATGCAAATAATAACGCATATTTGGGTCATCTCTAATAAACTCTCTAGTATCTCTAAAAGGTGCTAAATAAGAATGGCGAGTTGCGGAATGATCGCAGTTAGAAGTTTTACTTTGATGGGGTTGGAGCAAACTAGAGGAAAAAGTTGCACCCCCGAACTACTCGAATTGCCCCAAGCTGTTCTAGTCGCTACATATGAGAGCCTTTATTTTCACACTCGGGGTACTTTCTAAGTAACAAGTTTTGAGTATAACTGCGCGCCATCGGGGCAGACTTTTTTCACTTGAATGAGAACTAATAAAAAAGAAGATATAGGAAGCGTTTTAGCAATATTCGCCTCCAGGACATCAGGATGTCGGGGTATTGATTTTGACCCCATCTCTCTTGAACTAAAAGACCGATAGCCTCTACTGGGGCACGGACTAGCCGGGTAAGGATGTCAATAAACAATTTATACGCAAACGAATAAACAATTTTTACACAAGGCAATAAACAACTTTTACGCAAACCAATAAACAATCGTTTGTACATTTACATGTCGGATTATTCAGGCGTTTTAGTTTTAAAAATTGGGCCTATCATTTTAATGGGAATATTTGCGCGCAGATTACGCTGAGGGAAATGGAATGCCGGTCCGCAGAACCGGATTTTTAAGATAAGCTCGCCCGCGGGGGCGAGTTATTGCCGCTCGTTTTGAATATTTGACGAAGGGGTCCAACACACATCAAATTAGCTGACATGCGACGACACGATTACAAACTGTCGCAAATATTCGAGTTAGAATCAATTTAATCATGACAGCCGATGGAAGGTCCTGTCTGCTGCGCTGGTGGACGACGGGATAAATGCATTGGCCGACTGTCGCCTAGCAACTGCAGCCTTCGTCGGTCGCAGGCCACTGGAAGAAACAAAGGGCGAAGGAGAGCTTAATAAAATTTCGAGATTGCAATTTAGCGACCTTAAATGAGGATAACGCATAAGCATCGTGTGCATCCGCATAAGTTTATACGTCTCGTGTGCCCTGAAGTTCTTTCATCCCTGTTACATATTTATGAATTTCCATGGAAAAGCAGCGCGTCCGATGGTTTCACGAGAAAAAAAAACTTTACATGAACATGCACGATCCAGCATTTGAATCCTCCTCCTCGTCCCAACTTAACAAGATGTATGCAAATGCCGGGATATAATTTGGAACAAAGTTTCCAGGCTGGCTGGAACTAGCTGATCAAAGTGGAAAGCTTTAAGAAAGGCACATCAACTCGGTCGACGGTCGGACAAGCGAGGCAGCTTCCCAATCAGTCGTTGGGCAGGTAAACGGGCCCTGTGGGATGCTGGGTGAGCACGTAGCTAACTCACGTCTCCCTGGAGGCCCTCGGACGGAGCCCAGCGAAACTATCGTCGTCAGGCATAACGATAAATTCAGAGTGGCGGAGGTCCGTTTGCCTCGGCCGCTCTAACGACTTTACGCAACGCTATTACATACATTCGTAGCACAAGTTCGCAGTTAAATAAATTGAGATTACCCCCAAACCGAAACTACCCACGTGTGCGTCGGGAGAACTACGCGAAACGCTCGCACCCGCTCCAGATAGATTTCCTATGCTCCCTTGGCTTGGAGCGAAACCTCTTTGATTTATTTATCGTATGGTAAATTGGAGAAGTTCCTTAAGAGTGCCGTGTAGCTTCTTTGAGACTTGGTATTCAAAATACGGAACCCTGACTTTATTAGACGAATTGTTAGAGTATATTCTTTCCTCCTGATAGTATATATATTTATTTGTTGTTCGTATCTCTTTGGGTTTTAATATCTTATATTAGTTTCTTCCTTCATCTTGCCGTTTGTAAATCTAATACTTGTTGTATTGAGGGTAGTTTATTGTTACTTTTAGGAAACATATATTCACGTTTACAACAAATTTAGTTATTTAAAGCGTTACATAGTATTAATTTTTACCTAATACCGTTGTATGTGTAAAACTTCTAATTTCATAAATCGACATATTCTCTTAAAAAGAATGAAAGTGCCCAAGTAACATCATTAATTAATAATTGGGTGTCATACTGAAAATAATCTCGTTAACTTCGAAGTTATTGTAGTTTTCTATTTCTTTATTTTGGAAAATCAAATGAAAAAGAAAACAAAAACTAACTTAGCCCTTTGTTCGTATATCCTCTCTAAAATCTCCTAGAATATAAAGGTCACAATACAAATTATAAATTTCCGCAGATTTTCTTTTAAATTTAGCCAAAAAAATACATCCTTCGTTATCTTCATGTCTTCAACTACCAAGATGATGCCCAAACGTTCGAGCCTATTTGAGAACGAATGTGCGCGTAAATTTCATTTTAACGACCTCTGCTGGGCCTCGCAGAGCTGCGCAGCGCGTTGGCGTATATTTTAAGTTTGAAGCCGATGCGGCCAGCACCCGGAAAGATCCAATTACATTACGTTTCCGGCCGGACAAATTAGGTAAGATGGATGAGTTCGACATAATTCTACAAATCTAGATTATCGCTCTTTCTTGCGCCGCTCTCCGTGGCCGAGTCCGGGGGAATTTTTATCGCCTTTATTCGCTACAATCAAATCCGGCCGGATCGTTTTGATATATAGCGGACAATTTTTCCCTCCGGCAGCGCCGCGCCGAACTGTCTGGGGCGAAGTGAATCTTGGATCCCTCGGATTAAGGATTATGAGGGATAATTATTTGGAGTAACTTTGAATTTTCGGCGTTTCGTGGGAAGCCCTTCTCCCTTCGCAATCGATATTGTAATAAGTCTTCACTAAGTATATAACCTTTCGTATTATCTTACTGAAAAATATTTTAAATTCAACTTTATATGTAGTAGCTTTTAGTGAACGTACGGTCAAGAAAATTAATGCTGTCATTATGCTCCAGTTCCACGGTAAATTTGATATAAGAGTGTAGGTACGTTATTTATGAAATACTCAAATTTCGTTAGTTGTTGTTGACTGCCTAACGATATACCTACATAAATATGTCGTCAACATAGCGTTTCCATGGGGAAATATCCTGGAAAAAGTCTGTCCTGGTATTATTGATCACGTCTACAAGATAATTGCTTGTGATAAAAATATATACCTATCTTAAATGCTGAATGAGCAAAGAAGCCCCAATGAGATGAAAATCCAAATTCAAACGTTCTTAAAACCAGACTTCTTTAAAAGAAATACCACAGGGGCTAAAGTCTGCATTTCACGAAAGCATTTCGTGAAAGCATTAACGCTCCTCATTACCTGCACAAAATTTAAGACCGTTCCTCCGGAGAAAAACCCGACGAGCACTCGGCCAAGTACAATGTGGCCATTTTTCATCATAACTCTTTGCGGGTAGGCGTTCTTCTTTTAGCGATTCAGATATTATGACAGCACAATGCTGCGCCGGTACCACACCTATCATCCGAAGAGTCTATTAGCGCTGCATTTTGTTTAGTCATCCCGGCTTCATCTCTTCTTTTTGCGGTCCCTCAATGAGCGGCATTGACGGTGCAGTTATCCGCCAGATCTCGAGGAAAAAATCCATCCGTTTTGCTCGTCGTGATCTCCAATCTAATTATCCTTAACAACGGGACGAGAAATCGCGCCGATTGAAAAAATGCTAAATAACTCTTTCCGTTTTTCATCCATTGAGAGCTAAGGATGTATGAGGATAACCTAACTGACTACAAACATTACATGTACAGCCATTAAATCGATTATGTTAATTAACTTTGCCTTTTCTTTTGTTGCAGGTATGAAATCTACCCATTCATTGCTACAACAGTCAAAAAGAGTAAGGTATCTGTTTAATACGTGATATTCCTTATTTTAGAATTTAATCGAATAGTTATTTGAGAATGTTGTAATCTACTATGTTATTACTTGTTTGGAGACAGCAAGTGTAAAATACCACTTTGAAACGGATTCCATCAAAGTTGAGCAAACGGGGTTCAAAATTAATTAACAGTATAATTGTACAAATATTTACAGTATAATTATCGGTTGAGAAAACTGTAAGTTTGAAGAGAAAACAGGTCCCTAGTGATATCTCCAGGGATCTATTAAATTTGCACTAAACTTTACGTACCTACCTAGTTGTTCTCAATAATATTCAACAGGGAATCAGGTATTTAAAAAATATAAAAAAATCGTTTCGTCAATGACACTCTCTTGCCTATGAACGAAAACAAAGATGACAAAACGTTTCGGGTAGCTGCTTTATAGCCTCCGCAGTCCCACTCCCAAAATTGAAGCTGTGAATTCACTTCCCGACTGTATATTGTTTGCCCCATTTACTTGTCGGTCCCAATGTGAATTGGGCTTTAAGGAAACAAATTGCAGCGGGGCCCTCCGTATACGTACGTGTGCATTGCAGATGGAGGCCGTCTACTGCGATCATTTCGGGAAAGTATGAATGCGGCCCCGGCTTGCTGTGCTCTCGCATTGTTTACGGCGGCGTTCGCCTGTCTCCGCGGAAAAATATAACATACTTTAAATAAGATTGAAGTCAGGTGTGCCCCGCGCTCCCTCTAAATATTTATAAGACAATCTTCCCCGGCGCAATCCAGAATTTATGCAGTAACACATTTTAATCTTGCGCTTAGATCCTGGCGGTAACATCAGGAGTGAAATTGCAGCATCAGAAGTGGGATTCCCCGCTGAAGAACGAAGGACATGCCGCGCTGCTGGCTGCTTAGTAGGCCTCAGGAGCCTAGCGAGGGCTATAGCGAGAAGTTTAGAATTTCGGGCGTTTGGTTGTAAGCTGAATTTTAAACTAACATAAAATACGACTGTTTTAATCGGTCTTTTTCTGGATGTATAAATCAAACAACAACAAAAGGTCACCCAACTCTGATAAAATGCATTCATTGACTCTAATTAACATAGTAGGGGAGACCGGGGTTAATTGACATTAGGGGTTAGTTGGCATTCGGCCTTTAAATTTCTTCACCGAGATTGTAGAGTACTGTGGTCTTGAACATCTGACAAGTTGTTTATGATGTGTCATCCACTAGCGATTCAGTTTAATTTGAGTTTCAGACACTTTGCTACTTCCAGTTGTTTATATTTGCATCAGATAAGTACATTTTTCCATCATAAGTTAGTTTGGTTTTGCAAAGCTGTAAAACAGGCTGCCAAGTTTCTATTGGTCGTTTTTGATAGAGTATCTAACTATGCCTGGATCCTTATGCGAAAAACCTTTGTGGACATTATGTGGAAATATAGATACACCATATTGTTTTGATTACGCTGTTGGGGTTAGTTGGCATTCATTGAGTTGGGGTTGGTTGGCATAGTTTATAGTTATTTTTATAAAGCTAGATTTAACGTATGAAGGGACAGGACACATTTACCGAAGGCAGGGCCCCGGAAGGATTCTCACCGAGAAAGAAAACGAAGGAGTGCAGCAATTCTAACGGATTCTCCAGTGAAGAAAGCAGTGTTAGTCGAAAGGCAAAATAAGACTAAGAAGCCCAGTATTCCTAAAGAAAAGAAAAAGCGTTCTTCCAAAAAATAAGTTTTCATGTTAATACATTTTTTTTGTGAACTGAACTTATTTCTGCCAATTCGCGCCTATCTCTCATTATGGTTATGCCAACTAGCCCCTCTATGTATGCCAACTAATCCCATGTATGGGGTAAGTTGGCACAGTTAGAGTCCTTTGGAAAAACATTTTTTTATGGTTCTAAGCAGTTTTTTGAAACAATAGTTCTTAATCGAATTGATAGCTAAGGAGTTACTCAATAATCAGCGAAAATCAAATTCACTGGAAGTATCACAGAAAAAAATCAAAAAAATTAAAACCAAAAACTATGCCAACTTACCCCGGTTTCCCCTACTACATAATATGTACAACATAATATATACAACATAATATGTACAACATAATATGTACAACAATATGTACGACATAATATGTACCACATAATATGTACAACATAATATGTACAACATAATATGTACAACATAATATGTACAACATAATATGTACAACATAATATGTACAACATAATATGTACAACATAATATGTACAACAAAATATCTACAACATAATATGTATGTACAATATAATATGTACAACATAATATGTACATCATAATATGTACAACATAATATAAACAACAATTTTGTATAACCATTGCTTTGAATATAACATTGAGTACAAGTATTGCATTGAGTATACCCATTGAAAATAATACTTCCATAACTATACGTAGTATAACCCATTCTCTACGAATTTTTGCTTTTATAATAAGAATCCCAGTTGAGCAGGCAGCACAATGGAAGAGAGCAAAGTGTTTTCGTATGAATAAAAGTACGCCGGTCAGATCTTTCTCAGTGATTTGACAACTGGACCATTCACAGGTCAACGGCGAGCTAACAAAGAATCGCAAGGTGGCCGATTCTATCTCGGAGGTTCCCACGTAAGTGTTCCATACCTTTGTGTGTGCAATATATAAAGCATATATGCGCCTCTGATGGATATCTCGCGAGATCTCGCCGGACGATAGAGCAAATAGGTGTTTTCTGACATAATACGCCGCAAACAATAGGGCCTGGTTTGCATGGAAAGCCTGTATTATTAATGTCCAATTAGCCAGTAATTATAAGCTAATTTGTGTTTTATTGCTTTATATTAGCGCCCTTAAACGCTGCGGCCAGAGGGAACCGATTTGACTCGGATGAGCGATGCAAATCCGTCTGTATTAGACAATAGTGGAATGAAAATTGCTCGCTGGGAAAAAGTTGTGTAGGAAGGTTTGAAACCGACGACCCCACAGAAGACGCAAGAAAAGAAGGAGTTCGCTCGGTTGGTATGTACAAGAGAAAATAAACGCAATTACGCTGGACGTCATTAGTCGCAGGGAAAGAGCCGAAGATATGCAAATGATTAGGTCTATCCAGCAACATAAATTTATTGCCTTTTAATAAATTTAAATCCTGTCTTCTAGAAGACAGGACTAGTCTCGGATCCTGCCGTCAGCGAGCGCGACGCTGCTGTCCGCCGAGGACTTTAGTGCCCGGTTTCAAGTACATTTTTAGAAGCCGCATCTGTTTTTTAAAGAGTTGAAAGACCTAGACATTTACATGACTAAAATAGCCAGGTCCACCCTCGATATTCAGCCGCCCAGACGAATTTATGTCGTGGCGGATGGAGAATAAGTTCGGTAACCGTCTGGACAGCCGCCGAAGAAGTCGGGCGCAAGAAGTTAAGTCGAAAAATATTAGGCAGGACCAAGGAGGGTGTTTATTTTTACGCGGGCCGAAAATACTCTTAATTATGCTCAAGACCGATTCTGTTAGCTCGTTTACGGCCGCTTTATGTTCGGGGTGTTTTTAAATGCTCTTTGCTCTTCTTTTTGGGCCTATATGTAGATGTAGGGAATAAGCACGGAGGCCGTTAGAAATTTAAGAATGTATGTATTCGGATGTGCAGTAGAATTCCATTTATCCGAATCGATGCTTGTCAGATTTGATCCGGTTAATCAGAAATTCGGATAAACGGATCAATATCTAAGTATGACAGCGATTGTGCTATTAATGTTAACTGGAAATCCGTTCTACATATATATTTATTCTTGAAATGCTTCATAACAAGTTATTTACACAAGGGTATTGCGTAGATACGGTATGTACGGTAATGCACAAAGTATATGAAACGTTAGAACATATTCTAAATGCCATAGCCGCTTGCATTAGCTCTATGTTTGTGTTTAGAATGTATTTTAACGTTTCAATTATTGTGTGCATATGTGTACACAATCTTTTAACTGTCATGGATTTTTGGGAAGATTTCAATCCATTGACTGTCTTTAAAGCCCTAAATCTTTGGTACATCTTCACTCTTTAACTGTATTTAAAGCCCTAGATATTTTGGTAAGTCTATAATCCTTTAACTGTCTTATTTAAAGCCCTAGATATTTGGTACGTCTTCACTCCTTTAACTGTCTTATTTAAAGCCCTAGATCTTTGGTACATCTTCACTCCTTTAACTGCCTTTAAAGCCCTAGTTATTTTGGTAAGTCTATAATCCTTTAACTGTCTTATTTAAAGCCCTAGATATTTGGTATGTCTTCACTTCTTTAGCTGTCTTATTTAAAGCCCTAGATATTTGGTACGTCTTCACTCCTTTAACTGTCTTATTTAAAGCCCTAGATATTTGGTACGTCTTCACTCCTTTAACTGTCTTTAAAGCCCTAGATATTTTGGTACGTCTTCACTCCTTTAACTGTCTTATTTAAAGCCCTAGATATTTGGTACGTCTTCACTCCTTTAACTGTCTTATTTAAAGCCCTAGATATTTGGTAC
>JAWQRP010005153.1:0-10999 GCA_033557875.1 Quadriops clusia
TATGCTTGAGCTGTTGTCTAAAAGGCCACAATATTTGATCCTCAAGCAACGATCGCTCCCGCACGGTCACAAGCTAAGCGCGACTCGAGTAAACAAGCGGACATTTAATTTGCTCTTGACTGTACATATGTAACTAGCTCAAAAAGTCTGTAATTTTCTTAGTTCATTATCGAAAGTTCTCATCCAAACAGACAGCGGTAAGCCATCTTGTTCGTCGAATCCTGAGATTAAGGTATTGGAACAGGCTAAATCGTTTTGGACAAATCCAGCATGTTTGAAGCAGTTAAAAATTGTCTTTTGAGTAAGTTTGTTCCAGGAATCATAAATCATTAAAATGGCATCGACTACCGTAATCTTAGGGATACTTGGCGCTGGCATCTTCCTTTGCATCAAGAGAGTCAATAATTTTTAAAACAAGATTTTTGCGAAAGTGTGATTTCAAGGTTCGAATAATCCCTTAATCCGTGAGTTGCATTACCGAAGTTGTGTTGGGTAGCAAAAAAAACCAGAGTTATACTTCTCAAGTCAGTGATAGTGGGACGTGCTGGACAATTATCAACTAAGAACAGGAATTTTTTCTTGTTTGTTGGTTCACGATCCCAAACACGTACCCATTTGGTAAAAATCTCAGGCGTCATCCAGGCCTTGTCATTGCTCTCATAATCTACTGGCAACATTCATATGTCTTTAAAACTTCTTTAACCGTTTGGACTTACCAAACACCAACAATTGAGAAAGATTTACGATTCAAAAACTCATTTTTCGTACGAACATAATGACCTATCAATAGTTGACCAAATACTAACCCTATCGCGCGTCAACCAGTATTATACAGAGAGGAGGGAGTATGTAAATAAGACGATCGTCGTTCTAACCGGACATTTTATTAAAGAAAATACGTCGTCCAAAGCGGTTGGTCGTTTAAAGCGGAGTCGTACTAAACGGATGTACATTCACAGTAATGTATATGAAAACCTAACGTGAGTGTATGTTTACGTCGCTAAAAACGGTTGGTCGTTATGAGCGAAGTCGTAATAAGCGGATTCCACTGTATATGAATTTTGCCCCATCAATGAGTCTTGACAAAGCGGTGCACTAGTTGGCCTTTCACAGTTTTAAATCAAACGAAAAGTCGCCGTAAATTTTTGCAAGTGCTTTTTGCTTCTACTATTCGGACAGAACGATAGGAAATCTACGTGCGGCTTGTTTTGGTCTTTGATTTACGATTGCAAGCTTTTTAATCTCTATAAATAAACGTGAGTTTCCTTCGTGTTTGTTTTGCCGACCCGGCTGTTAGGCGGCGTTTGCCATTCATTCCCTTGATTCTGCATTTAAAGGCTATTTATTGCTTGTATTAGTATTCTTTGCCTGATAGAAAAACTTCATTTTATTTAGTTTTACACATGCCATTTACATAATAATATGTATATAAGAGGACGGAAATCCTCAGCAAAAAAAACTTTTAAAACTTTTCCATATTTCCAATATATATTTTTAGCTTGCCTTCGGTTTGTGAACCATTCTAAAATTCGTAGCACAAAATACAAAATTAATTGAAAACGACTTTCTTCGCATAGGGAAGGCAAAGTAATTAAGTACATTTAATTTGCATATCGAATCAATTAGTCGGAGTACAGTTATTCCTAATGCATAGGTGGAATTGAAGTCGAGGATAGCTTTGTAAGGCGTTCGAGGCAGAAGGTCTTTCTTTATTTGTTTGTATATAGACAGAGCGCATTTATTGGCAAATCCACGTCCGTCACGGTTGCGCTCTCGCATTTCTCTCGACTAATTACTTACATGAGGATTCCCTTCAAATAATTACCACTGCATCAGTCATAAAAAATATTGGTAGAGCTAAATAAGGCAACGATTATAGCAGCCTGGAGATAGGGTTATTGTTGTTTTTTCAATAAAATTAATCAATTTACTTCTGATGGTCACAGACAAACTGCGAGAAGAACATGACTATGAAGACAAAATGCGAGGAGGAAATGAGAGCGAGGATAAATTAGTGCGAGGATAAATTGACAGCGAGGAAAAATGTTAACATGCGTGCAAACCAAAAATTTATAGTTGGATTAACGGAGTAGTTGCATTTCAAAAAATTTATAGCCCACGTTTTCAATTACCCGAGCAACCTTGGCAAAGACATTATTAATAATCACAGGAATCTGTATTTACCAACTTGGTAATTCGGTTGCACTCTAAGTATCAGCAATTTCGAAATGTCAAATTAATTAAGCGGCGGGTCGTCCCGGAAATGTTCCAGCCGGACCACAGGTCCCGCGGCTAAGTTATTCATAACAATAATTTACTTGAGGAGATCCAAAATTATAAAAGTTAATTGGGAAGTTTGCCCATTACGATTTATTCGCTACTAAATAAGTTCAAATAAGAGACTTCAGGAAGCCTTCTGCGGCTGATATTTATTGGCTCGTCTTCGGCGGAGATAGGCTTGGATGTGCCGGCACTCCGACTTTGGCGTGATGGAATCATTAAGCTCACTGTACCCGAGAAAAGGAGAAATCAAGAGAACCACTCATTTTTATTGGGCGACTATCTTATCAAAAATGCAAAGTGGACATGCATATGAAGCTACCAGTCGATCTCTCCAACTACCGGCCGATCGGAGCTCCTCGTGGCGCAATAAACAGGACCCTGTTTTATTTTCGAGCGCCTGGATAATAATGTGATATTCGTGTCGCTCTCCGATACAGATGTTACTCTTCCTCTATCTCGTTTCGGACGAATTTACAAAAAAACGCTTCGTTTATAGATTCTATGCTTTCGGAATAAGGAATCAATTTTTAATCGCCCTTTTTACCGCTTCTCTCTCTTCTCGCCAGAAACAGGATCGGTCGGGCAGAGCATTTCTCGTTTTGTTTTATTCGTTTATGGGGTACATTAAATTTTATAGGCTTTAGTGGTATCAATTAGCCGGGTGGGATTTTTGAATGTCGGCATCACTCTGCTGGAATGCAGGTTATGAAAGTATTGTGATTACTACAAAAATTGCTCATTTTTCTATCCATGCACTTTCATTAAATTAACTTTAAGAATTGAATAAGAGGATGATTAATTTTGGTTTATACTTTAAGAATAGGTGACAATTTTCTTGCAACGTTATTTTATGAGCGACTGTTAAATGTTCGTAGACTTCCTCCTTGAAGGCAAGGCATGGCAAAATCGACGAGATAAACCGCCGAAGGAACGGTTCCGTGCAATTCATTTCACGGCCTTTTAAAATGTCAACGTTAGAGGCGGAAAATGAAGCATGTGCAGCACATTCAGTAATTACAATCGCAACTAATTCATTTATCAGGGTATCAGCGGAAACCGGCAACAATATCTAATTGATCACGATGTCCGAGTTATTAGCCAACAAATGCTCTTGCAGATAGGAGACCAATTAGCATGTGCATTGGCTATTCGGATTGCAGGTGTATTAACCGCGAGCTTTGCTTATTTAATTAACAATTAAACGATACAGACCTTCTTGGCACTGCAATGGATACGATTCGTGTCTTCGGCCTCAAGAAATATGAACCTATAGCCTTGATCTTTTCTAATATGGATCTATTTGTTCACTTAATGCCACATTCATACAAGGAACGGTCTCTAACTCTTATTATAGTAATAAACCATTAAATTGTAATGAACTTTAGTTTTTTCTTTCATGTTTAAAAATAAAAATCAGTGGAAGAGAACTAACTAGATCAGTGTGCACACTGTACATACATATATGTATACGAACACACTTGTGAACATGCCTCGGAAACAGGTCAATTTAATTGATATTAAATTTAAATGTAAAGCGTACCTTTAGCATTCTGAAGACTAAAAGGTGAATTACAAATGCAAAAGAAGCGCGCCAGTAGTTCGAAACTACTTAGATTAAATGCAGTCTAGTATGGTCCTTAATTGGGTAATATATCATATTAATTCTAATTATACTACTTACATTTCCTCGACATCATTTTATGCGTGTAAGACGGAGATATGACCGTGTAATCGCTAATTAAAAATTTAAAGGCAAGCGAATGTAAATTGAAACGGGGCCCATTTTTCTGGTGCGACGACCATGTAAAGATACTCTGTACGCTCTGACCACATTACGACCATCGTGCTGGAATCCTCAGATGAACAGACAATTTCCTTTACATCCTCCGACCGTAATTATTTGCTTTATATTATTATCTATTTATATATGTAAATTATTATTGGAAGCCTTTTCGCGGAGAGATCGCGATCGTGCAGGTCGCGATTTTCATACAATGATGAAATATGAGTTCTCATGCCATAAATTTAAACGAGCGAACCCGTTGCGGAATAACAAACGATATTGCAGGGAACTACTGTTAGTTAATATAATACATGTTAACCGATGCACTGAGAGAGAAAAATCTATCGCCCTGAACTAGCGGCTCGACAGACAGAGCGCGGAAGGTCGAAGAAGCGGCCCCAGTAGGCCAACCTACTCAAGAGCCTTCATTCTCTCAAATGTTACAGTTACTATTATTCCATTTCCCTTCACTTAAAGCAGGTTTACCCTGTTTTAAATCACTTGCTTGTTCACCTGAGTGTGTGTGGAAGAAAAGATTGCACACAATTAAATAATGGAAATCCTGTTTCCAGCGGATAGTTAAGTAAAGTTACACAAGCAATGCAGTTTTGTAAAAGTACATTTTTGTGTAATGTTATTTTATACATAATCGAAGGAAGCCAGTGGATTTTTATATCAGATTAAGTTAATTATAATATCACATGATTAATTACTGCCTCGAGATTGACATAAAAACTTATAAAAACGCTACAAGTTTCAAAATAAACTAAAAAATATAGAGCTATAAGATCACCAAGTTTTTGAAAGTCAGCTAAAATATATATTTCTGAATGCAAGAAGTACTTTAATGCAAATTTGTAATACATAGATTTGGTCAATCTTCACAGATCGAACTGATAGATTAAATCAAATCCTTACAAGAAAATAGGTTATGTTTAAGTATATTTAGGTCGAGAAGTGACCTATTTAACCGACTAAAAGCTTATTAATGTTTTCAACGGTCGCATGTCTCCTTCTGGTTATTAACCCCTTTCGCGCATTGCCGAGACAGGCCGTCGAAATCACTCCATCGTTCCGGAGCAGCAGCTAGCAGCTCCAAATCTGCGTTAACAATCCACCCTTTCAGCCTGATCCGATTTTAATTAGAATTTCTATTTCCAGTTGTTGAAAAAGGATATCGGGATTAGTTGGGCTGGGAGGACGAGGATACCTATTTGACGTGGTGCGTCAGCGCTGTGTCTCCTAGAGGCATCCGGTAATCCCCGCGCTCTCAGGACAGTTCAAAAATGATTGCGCTCACACAGACCCACCAAAAAGACTACCTCAATCGCTTTAATCCTCCCGTAAACATGGGAAATCCGGTCGCTTGCATGACACTAAGCAAAGGGGGCGTCTGAGCTTACTAGTGGGATGCACGTTTAGTATTCTTGAGGATGCTATCCAGGCAAAGCATTCACCAGTGTAGTAAGATCACAATTCGATTTGAGGATGGAGTAGTGGAATGGACCGCGCCATCTGTTAGCGAGCCGCGAAACTACTATATCGTCCAGCATCCAACAGTTGAATCCTCAGTGTAAGAGGTTTACTTTTATATGTTCAATTAAGTAAGTTTCGTTAAAACAAATATGTTGTTTTGCATACAAGACAAACTTTTTCTCGAGACATATTTTTATTCCGTGTAAGCGTTTAATCCATAGATAACTGGGTCGCTTCGAGAAAAATACTTTAAGTTTGCACTTCAATTAAGTGTTGAAAGATGACTGGGTGGTTTCGCATCGCGGAAGACACGGCCCCATCATCAGTAATTCAATACGTATTGCTCCACGTAATTGTCATTCTTCCAGCATATCGCCACGAAACAGACTCATTTAAGTAAAACATGCACGCGAACAACTGCCTGTAATCGTACACGTTCATCAACCTCCATCAAAACATAAAGCGCGACTTCCTCGTGGTCGTGTCAAGATCCTTCGCCGGCCATTGTCGAAATGCAGCATGTGCGAGATTTCCTTCAATAATTGGAATTATTGAAGTTATTGGACTTTGTTCCCCTGCTTCGAGTGCCAATCACCTCCGCTGGCACACAATGTGGTGCATACAATCAATGATAACTACATCTTGGGAAATGAGGTCCGTGTAATTAACGTGACGCTACCTGCTACCTCTCCTGATCTTAGTCCACACAATGCGCTCAAGAACGTACAATAGTTTTGTGTTTGCTTAATCTTTTCAATTGTTAGCGCACAATGAATTAGTTCTATTACTTTGCTCGTTTTACGGAATTCTCTTGTTAAAGTAAGTTTTGAATTTTTTTCACAGCAGCCTTAAACGATAACTATGTGATTTTTTTTAAACAAAGGTATCTACATAAATATGTAATTTTGTATAGTAGAACTTCATTTATACGAACTCCAGTCATTCGAATGGTACGTTGTCTGAATCAATGCAAGGAAGAATTTAATTAATTAATCTAGGGTTTTTAAGACAATTACAGGATTGAAGATGCATCGAAAATCTAAGGCTTTAAAGTCAGTTAAAGGATTGAAAACGTACCAAATATCTAGGGCTCTAAAGTAAATTAAAGGATTGAAAACGTATCAAAGATCTAGGGCTTTAAATATAGAAAGGATTCAAGACAGTAGAAGGGTTAAAGATATATCAAATATCTAGGGTTTTAAAGACACATAAAATTTTGAAGATGTACCAAAAATCTAGGACTTTAAAGACAGTTAGAGGATTGAAGACATACAATAGATCTAGAGCTCCATCTTATCATGTAGTAGCCTTATTGAGTTATTGGTCGGATTATTCGAATTTCAGATTATCGTAAACAGAACTGGTAAACATCAATTCAGACAAATTGTAGCTAAATACCTACAGCAACGTCTGAAAAGTCGTTTAATTTGTATTAACAAACTACATATGTATAGGAAGCATACTTAGACACTTCAAAAGAACTCTTAAAAGTTGCTTAAAGATCCCTTCAAAGACTCTGACTCGTAAGATACTGGCTGTTAAACAGTCCATAAAAGCGAATTTGCCATTCAATCCAAAAATCACACCTCGCCTTTATCGCCACTTAAAACTCTTTTTCTTGTTGGCGGTGTGGTAGGTAAGACACTGATCCATTTAAAAACCTTAAAGAGGCCCGCCCGCGTCAGCGACTCGACCCCTTGCAATATTTTATAGGGTATCAAAATTTAACACCTGGCTCGGCGGCGGCTTGTTTATGGAGGCAAACAAGCTTGAAGCCCGAAGAAAATCTACACTGCGCAAAATATTACTGTGTGCAAAATGTGAACCGAGAAAATATGCTCTGCGTAACACTAAGTGTATATGTATATATATTACAAAAGCCACGTACTTTTGTTTATGGGAGGTACGTACATAATTAAAGTCGCACACGTTCAGATTCGAACCGAAAACTATTCGTGTACAAAAGCTGCAACACTCAAGCAACAGTGCACTGCACTCGTGCAGAAGCTGTGCAAAGTGCAAAATCCACACGCTAGCTCACAATATGTGCAAACTCGCGGGCGAAAGTCACGTATTACATAATCGTAAAATGGCTAATCTATAGCGCTAAACGGGGATGCAGGAGTTGGTAATAGCTGGAGAGATAGAGCCGCTTATTGTGCCGGATCAAAAGCAAAACTATGTTTTAATTATAGATGTTGCGATACGCGGTAATAGAATATACACAGCGGCGCGGCGTGGCGCTCTAACTAAGCGAGCAGAATCGGGTCTTGAGAAGTGCAGCTTAAAATTTCGAATTAACCCTATCAGATGCAGAAATTTGCAGAATAAAATGCGCAACTTGGAAATTTGAATATATGTATGTTTTCATTTTGTTAAAGTATCTAACGATCTTCATGACTACAACTTATGATTACTTAAGCAGTCACATGTCTCAGCTTTAATTAAAAATGACTATGCAGCTCCATGAGCATGCCGCAATAATTATAATGATTCCGTGATGTGTGCGATCCTCACGACAATGAGAAAACAGAAATTCGTTGTTCGCAAGCGCTCTCAATTAAAAATACAAACGAAGCCCCTTCTTAACGACGACTTTGACAAGGATTAGCGCAATTGCGGGGCAGCTAATTGCAGGATGATTTATAGCGACACAAAAACCGCGATGGTGTCTCTCACAATTTGCTGGGATGGCGGATTGCGTAAGGAAAAAGCCAGGCCACACTTAGACAACTCGTGATTAACCCCGCATCAAACACGCAACGCCAATTTGGTGATGCGTCCTCGGATCATCTTCATAATTGCCCGTCAGCATCCTCAGTTCAGGTATGAAGTCGTCCGGTGCCTTAAAAAGAGTTCCAAAGGTTACAAATGTCTCAAGAAGTTGTTTTTTATTCCATTTTCTCGGACAGGGCATACACTTATTATATTCAATTTAATTCATTATCGCAGCATTGTGGCGCAGGCCGAACCAAAATATTGATATAATTTAAGACTCATTCACGACCCGTTTATCGAAAAGTGATGCGTCAGGGCCTCCATTGTAACCTAATTTCCGACAGACAAGAGATGTAAATTTATTCCTCCTACGAATTAAAAGTACGAGCCCTTTTGCCTCGCACTTTATGTAAATACGCTCATGGGTAGAAAGGAGTACTCGCACACGTGGTGAGGATACCATTCTGCCTTTGTCTCATCAGTTTTTCACGCCAAAGAAATGTACACTGTAAGAAATTTAAGCTATGTTCTTGCTATATGCCTATATATCATTTCTCGCATTTGCATGTCAACAGCAACATTGTATAATGAGTAAAATTAATGAAACGACGTAATTCCAAAAAAATAATAAGTTTAATTAGAAAGTTTGTTTATCAATGCAAAATATAGGTAAATTCCCTCTGCTAATTTTATATTTGTGAGTAAACGTATCATTTGTGAATCGTTATTTAAGACATTGCTATCGAATAGATTTCCATTAATTTGTAAAATAAACTTTTCTTACAGTGTAGCCTAACAGTTGATTAAAGAACAAAGGGTGACGTCAGGTGAATTCGTGCAACCATGACCTTCCAAAGCGACCACAGGTTGTTTATCCTAGCTTTTTGCTCCACTTCGATTTCCTTCCCTCTGTGTTTCAACACTACCATCCTCCGATATTAAGGGATGTGGCGATGAAACCGCAATCGCTAACTTAAAACCTCTTACTAATTCAAGTAAGGGCTGGGTTATAAAAATACGCAATATTACCTCGGTGGGCAAAGGATTGTTTTCATCTTTTACGTTTGGACATCCTCGGTGGCAACGAATCGCTTGGTCGCCCATTTGTACAATTACAGCGCTCAGTTTTTAGCCCATAAACCATTAACAATTTAGCTGCTCCGGGCAGCAGGTGTAATCAGAGGCAATTTCAGCGTTGCGTTTTAGTAATTTTTGTCTATTAAGGTGTTTACTGATGTTTAGTGTGACGCTGGCCACATGCCTCCATCAGAGCGCACTTTTCTGCTGCTACCCCCTTATTAACATAAAAACGGACTGGTGGTCACGGTATTGCTCCTGCGAATAAACTTTTACAATTATAATGCCATAAAGGTAGACAGGTTTCTGTTTTGTGAATGTAAGTTCCAGAACAATAAAAATGCAATACACAGCACAGCGAAGTAATCAGTCCATCAACAGTGATGCTGTAAGATAGCTATATAATAATGTGCTTCCTCTCTTTTCGTTGAAACTTGTTTCGTTGAAAGTTATTAGTTCATCTAACAAAT
This sequence comes from Quadriops clusia, assembly GCA_033557875.1. Classification (NCBI taxonomy): domain Eukaryota; kingdom Metazoa; phylum Arthropoda; class Insecta; order Coleoptera; family Hydrophilidae; genus Quadriops; species Quadriops clusia. Next base: position 9,808 of record JAWQRP010005153.1, read on the forward strand.
TATTATTATCCAAGGATTACTTTTTTCAAGTCAAACCGTGTTTCTGTATGTGTATATACTCGTCTGGGAATACGTCTCCCTTATTGTTTATGAGGAAAGCAAAATAAACATAGAGGGAAGAGAGACATAAAATGCAAAGTAGTAAAAAAGCACGGCGGGGCTTACTGGCGCAACGCATAAACTTTTTCTACATTTCGTATTCTGCGTACGACGGGGACCGAAATTACATTTCGGAGTTTTTCACGTGTTTTCTCGAGGAAATGAAGAACTAGTTTGCATTATTACCTTTTTCTTTCGTGCCGGAGTAATAAGCTACATAAATATTCCGCCCTCATATCTCCAGGCCGTAGTCGCCGGCGAGCAACTCTGGCACCCTTTCTTCGCAATATAAAATAAAATACGCGTACAACTTGTGCGAATCAAATATGAATCTTTATGCGTTCCTCTTCCATTCGTGTTAGAATCGAAAGCAATAATGTGGGCTTGAAGGCACGAGCCGTGGAAAGAACAACTTGCGAGAAATAATTCTAAAATACGCATACCTACACAGATAAAAATTTTTACAACGTTAATCGGTGAGTGATCACCGAGACCTCCGATATACGTTGTAAGTTTCCAACTCACATGTATAAACACATGTTGGATGTTTTTTAACCAACGGAAAGTGTATGCTTAGGATATGCAAATGTACCATTACAGGCTAAAACTGATCAATTACATCACATATATGTGGTTACATACTGTAAATGTGTTATTACATAACGTAATTACGTTATTTATAAATGTAAGATTACTAATATAAAATGTACATTTACATACTGCTAATGAGGCAAGGGATGTAAATTTTGTGTACGGTCGGGGACTTTTTATTATATACACCGTACGACAATAGGTATAATATCTAAAGGTTTACCGCACGGTATAAGTAATAAACAGTCCACGACTTTACCTCTGTTATTAGTCCAGACAATAGAGCTCGAAAATGGGTGGGGACCCAGACAAAAGGTCCAAATTTTCCACAAAAGTTTTTTTCTCCACATATAAAAAAGTTTATATAAATACATCTTTCTCCCGAGCGTATGTAATACGCACTTTACATGCCTACTTTTGACTTAAAACTAAACTGTAATATCGTACATTATTACCTAGACACCTATGAGTTATTATTTCCCGCTTGATGGTGGCGCCATTT
>JAWQRP010005154.1:0-10998 GCA_033557875.1 Quadriops clusia
TGTTTTGCAAAGGTAATTGTTCAAATATTCGTAGAAAAAGTAGAAGAACCGCCATTTTCCGAATTAATGTAGATAATTATACTTGAAATTTAAATAAAATTTTATGTTGCTCTGTGCCATCGATATTCTACTTCCAATTACTTAGCAATCGGACCAAATGAATTGCATGTATTTCACACGCCTAAATTTGTTTTGCAAAGGTAATTGTTCAAATATTCGTAGAAAAAGTAGAAGAACCGCCATTTTCCGAATTAATGTAGATAATTATACTTGAAATTTAAATAAAATTTTATGTTGCTCTGTGCCATCGATATTTTACTTCCAATTACCTAACAATCGGACCAAATGAATTGCATGTATTTCACACGCCTAAATTTGTTTTGCAAAGGTAATTGTTCAAATATTCGTAGAAAAAGTAGAAGAACCGCCATTTTCCGAATTAATGTAGTTAAATATACTTGAGATTTAAATATAATTTTTGTTGCTCTGTGCCATCGATATTCTTCTTCCAATTACCTAGCAATCAGGCCAAATGAATTGCATGTATCTCACACGCCTAAATTTGTTTTGCAAAGGTAATTGTTCAAATATTCGTAGAAAAAGTAGTAGAACTACCATTTTCCGAATTAATGTTGTTAAATATATTAGAGATTTAAATATAATTTTTATTGCTCTATGCCATCGATATTCTACTTCCAATTACCTAGCAATCAGACCAAATGAATTGCATGTATCTCACACGCCTAAATTTGTTTTGCAAAGGTAATTGTTCAAATATTCGTAGAAAAAGTAGAAGAACCGCCATTTTCCGAATAAATATTCTACTCCCAATTACCTAGCAATCGGGCCAAATGAATTGCATGTATCTCACATGCCTAAATTTGTTTAGCTAAGGAAATTCTTCAAATATTCGTAGAAAAAGTAGAAGATCCGTCATTTTCCGAATAGATATTCTACTTCCAATTACCTAGTAATCGGGCCAAATGAATTGCATGTATTTTACACACCAACATTTGTTTTGCAAAGGTAATTATTCAAAATGGTATCAACTGTTTAGAATTAAACATTTCCATCACATGACGTCTCATAAATAGTTCATTATAAGATTCTAAACATGGACTTTTTCCAAAACAAATAGACGTAGCGAAGGCAATTGCAAAAACACCACAATCAAATCCATTCTTCTGTTGTTGAACAGGGTGAAAATGCACTGCAAAATTGTTCCCATATAATCTCCTTAAATAAACCTTTTCTCCTTCTTTTAATCTATTAGTGTTTAAACTATCATATATGTGCACATTCTGGCCATCATAAAAAGACAAAATCCAATGTCCAATTTGAAACTGCCCACTGCTAACATATAATATTTGTATGTTAGGCAAATTGTATTCATGCGGAATTATTCTATCTGGTGCCATCGCATATACTGTGGGTTGCGGTCGAAATACAGTGTAATGTTTTACAATACTGTGAAAATAATCAATATGTATATCTTCTAAATAACTTGCTTCTCCAGATGCCATTATGGTGTCCATGTCCTGGTTAATTAGATTATTTAACCTAATTGGTGAATCTATATCACGAAATAGTCTTAAATTATCAAACATTCGGTGGCATAGCTGATGAGAATGATGTACATTTTTCGATTCTTGCTTTTTAGTAAGTTTTCCCGTAGGCTGTTCAATCTTTATATTCTGAATTGGTAACAAGTCTACAGGAGAAAGCTCATCTGGCATTGCATTCTCATTTGTCTCTACCTTCAATGAGAATCGTAATAGTTTCTCACTTTTCAATATCTTCATTTCGTTCATATAGGGGTCATCTGGTTTTGGTTTTTTTGGTACTGAAAATACACCAATTATGTATAAACCTGCTAATGATGTTACACGACTTAAAGCAACATATAACATGGGTCGGGTTATCCTCCTTAGTTTTGTAAAATCCACTGCAATTTGTTGGTAAGTCTGTCCTTGACTTTTATGTATTGTTATTGCTTCAGCCGGTGCGAGTGGAAATTGTGTTCTAGTTGTTTGATATTGAAGCTTATTAGTTATGTTTAAAGTTAAACAACATTTCTTGATAGGCACCAATGAGCAATCAATGTCTTCCGCATCTTCATATTTATTAAATAGTTGTTTTGCTTTTACACCAACACGTGTTGATGAAAAATCCATCCACAATATTTTCGGTTGAGTTTCTTCAAATGAAATTTTTTTCAATAAACCACAAGCTCCATTGACCAAGCCATCTTCCACGTCAATGTTAGATGTAACCATATATTTAATGCCTATTTTTAAAATCAGACAATATGGTAAACCATTTACATCACTAGCTTTCTTATTTTTTAAAGATTGATATACTCGTTCTTTTACAGAATCTGCAAGTTTCCCTAATACCAAGTCTTTAGCAACACTAATGTATTCTTCTCCAGGTTGATTTGCAATCTTCGTTTGATTATATTCGTCGACGTGCCGATTTTCACCATACAATCTGATCGCTTCGTCAGGTACTTCTGATTCTTGACATTGCCTGCTTCTAAAAATTTGTATGTTTTCTGTAGACATTTCTCCTATAGCCAATGCATTCAAGGCATTAATGAATTTCAATTCATCTTTTTGTCGCATTATTTCTGTTAATTCAAAATATCGAAATTCTTCCCACAACGGATTTTTATCAATGAGTTCTTCAAAATCCGAATGTCTTGGCATTTTAAATATTGGAGAATCCATAACTGGAGGAAGTTGGTATAAATCTCCAACTAATAAAACTGATATTCCACCGAAAGACATATTATTTCCCATTATCTGTCTTAGTCTTGAATCCACACGATTAAATACTGTACTCCCAACCATAGAAATTTCATCTATTATTAATAATTTGAGATGTGATAATTTCTCACGAAGAGTGTTGGCGATATCGGAAGATAATTCTGGCATTTGTCCAGCAAATTGAGAAATTGGCAATGCGAATGCAGTATGTAATGTAACGCCATTTATTAAAAATGCTGCTTTACCCGATGGAGCACAAAGAAGAACATACATTTTATCACCATTGGATCCAGGCTTTTTATCGAAAAATAATGTCACCATTTGATAAATTGTTTTTATAACTACACTTTTTCCAACTCCTGCTGGACCACTTAAAAATATTCTAAAAGGTAGTTTTTGACATTTAAAACAATTTAAAATGTGCTTCGCAATATCTTTTTGGGCGTTGTTTAGGTTATTTATTAATGTATTTACTTCCGATTCTAGTATTCGTGTTGGACAAACATACCTATTAATATGTTTATCTTTAACCACTTCTTGGCCACCTTGTTCAAAAATATCTATTTGTTGTTCTGCTGAAAGTTTGTCGTTGATAAATTCACGGACCTCTTCTTCATTTACATCTTCCAATTGTAGTTGAGCATTTTCTAAGGCCTTTTCCAATAATTCATCTCCAATTACCGAATAAACTTGTCTGTTTCTTTCTATCAACTTGGCATTATTTTCAAATACTTCTTTGCAATCTATATTACTTATTTCGCTGTGCTCATTTCTCCAAGGCAAAAATAAAAGTATTTGTTCTCTGAAATAATTAAATGGATCTTGAGACAATTTATATCTTCTGTATCGAATTATAGCAGGTTTTTGGCGGCGCCTGTAATTCAGTACTTTTTCTTCATTGTCATCTTCATCATCATCTTCTCTTTTTCTTTTGTTACTTTTTACATACGATGAGGCAAAATCTGCAAGACAAATATTTTCCAAATCTTTTGGTCTTGCACTGTACTTAGTAAAGATGTCAGGCATATAAATTTCCGTTGAATCTTGGTCTAATGTTTTTAACATGTCCGTATTTTTCAACATTAGTACTCTTTCCTCGGGTGGACTAGTATTAATATAAATACTTTGTCGACTACTTTTCGATATTGGCATTGATAATACATGATACGCTGCCTCTTGAGCAGACATTAAATTGCTATTCAAAAACACATTTGAAATAGCCCGAAGTTTTTCTTTTGTACTTTTATTTCCATTAGAGGCATCTGCTGCTGCGTCCCTTAATAATTTGGACATACCACTTTCTGCCTTACTTATATAATTTAAAACATAACATGCAACTCCATATTCTTCTAGAATAAATTGAATGTCCATGTTAGATTCAAATAAATGCAAAATATCCTTATTGTAGCAATTAATATTCACTTCTAGAGTAGACCGTTTCAAAAATACTTGAGGTCTTTGCAGAGTACTCCTAATTGCCATCATGTAATTTTCTTCTGACATATTTAATTTCTTTAAAATGTCTTCAAAGGAAATGTACTCTAATTTCTTTGAATGATAAAACGTTAATTTTCTTATGGCGTCCAAATTATTTTTATAAATTTGTCGATCATGTTCTTCAAGAGGTTCTAAAATAGTTGTTTGAGGCATTGGCGGAATGGGAAAATTAAAGCGGCACTTGTCTTTATTCCTTTTTCCTTTATAGCAAGTGTGGCTATGTTTATGATTTTGTAGTTGTACGTACGGATTATTTTCTATATACTCACATGTAATAAACCTATCGATAAAGGTAAGGCACTCTTGTCTAGCTTGAACGTTTTGAACATCATACACTGGGGTATTATGGAGCCATAAAAACATATGTTCATGAGGCGATCCCCTCATCTGAAATTCTATACGTTCATAACTGTCTTCAACTGCGTATTCCTCAAAAATACTCTCTGATTCATTAATTAAAGTCATAAACTTTTGACATTTATTACTAAAATATCGTGCGCACGAAACAGGATCATTTTTTATTAATTCTGTTTTTTCAAAATTTGTTAAACTATATGTTTCACCCATACTAATAGGTTTTCCACTTAATTTTGACAAAAATTGTAAAAGCTCGGGCCATTTGGTTTCACCAGCAGATAATGTTAAAAAAAATGTCGGTTTTCCTAATTGGCGAATCATTGCCATGAGTTCTCTTTTTTTTGCTTCCCAATATGCAGGAGATGATCTAATTTGATTAAGAACCTTATAACCTGCATCAAATTGTATCAACTTATCAATGTAGTTTTTATTTAAAACATTTCCGACATTGATATTTTCCGACTTTTTACTTTTTCGCAAACATATATTAACGTTTGCAAGACATGCCTTTTCTAATTTCTTCTTTGCCATAAATAATAGCCTAGTAGGCACACTAGAACGCCTATTTCGATGACGTGTTTCAAATTTAACGCGTTCCGCATATGACATTTTTGGGGGAAGATTTAATTTATGACCACAAAATATTTTTGGAAAACACAACTCATCTATATCTTCAACTGCATGCCAAGGCACAGGCAATTTATTTTGTCCAGGAGCAATAACTTGTATATTATCCATGCATTCTGCATTTCTATTAATGAGTAAAACTTCTTCATCGATATCTTCTTCATCAAATAAATTATTTTCCAAATTTGTGTCAACACTTTCTGTGAAAAATTCAGCATTCGGCAATGCATCCTGCTCATCTACAATAAACTTTATTGTATTTGTGGATTCATCGTCATATCTCTTCATATATTCTTGATCCACAGTAATATGATATTTTTCATATAATGGAGTTTGTAATAAATATTGTAATGCTTTGCATACTGCTGCAGGTCTGATAGTTTCAAATATGTAATCTGATTTGTGGGTAATGTGACGTTTTAATTTGATTTGAACAGTAGCCATATTATCAAATTTACGAGGTAAAACTTGTAGCATATCGTTAATTTCAATTGGAATATTTACTACACTTCCTTTAACGCCTAATTGGGGATTTAGTGCATATGCTTTTAATGGCCTCAATTGCATAAAATTAATATAAGGAGCAACCATACGTTCTTCTAACGTAGTTAAGTGTTTGATACATTCTGGAATGTCCACAAATTTTAATTGTGTATACGTTGATAATTTGGGAACAATTCCTTTTGAGGCGTAGATGTAGCACGTTCGACAAATATATGATGAATTGTAATTATTAATTTTTTTAATAAATTCTTGATCAAATTTTTCTTGCATTAGTTTCGAATTATAGGAGATAACGGAATGATCAAAAAATAAGCCTTCACAACAACAGCAAATTTTATCCGGTACCAAAGCTCTAGCCTTCAAAAATTTTTGTTTTAAAATTGCAATACGAGAATGTTCTTGTCTTACACTGCTAATATATGTTTCCCTATACTTATATTGATCTGCTTCCCTCATTTCTGTTTTATAAATTCTATTTCTGTCTGTTTCTTCATTACAATACTCTAGGTTTGTACGTAATTGACGCTTCTTTTGTAGATCTTTTATTTTCTCTTTTTCTCTAAAATCTTTTTGTGATCGCAACTGGCGCATTGTTGCAACATTTTTAACTCTTTCATTTTCGCGATATTCCTCTTCAGATCGTAATTGATGCTTTTTCGCAACATCTTTAATTTTTTCAGTTTCGCGATATTCTTCTTGCGATCGCAACTGGCGCATTGTTGCAACATTTTTAACTCTTTCATTTTCGCGATATTCCTCTTCAGATCGTAATTGATGCTTTTTCGCAACATCTTTAATTTTTTCAGTTTCGCGATATTCTTGTTGCGATCGTAACTGGCGCATTGTTGCAACATTTTTAACTCTTTCATTTTCGCGATATTCTTGTTGCGATCGTAACTGGCGCATTGTTGCAACATTTTTAACTCTTTCATTTTCGCGATATTCCTCTTGAGATCGTAATTGATGTTTTGTTGCAACATCTTTAATTTTTTCAGTTTCGCGATATTCTTCTTGTGACCTTACCCGACGCATTAATTGTACATTTTTTACTTTTTCTATTTTATTATATTCAATTTGTGACCTAATAATTTTCATTCTTTGTTTATTAAGCTCATTTTCTACATTTTTATAATTCGTTGTTGAACGTAACTTGGTAATTGATTTCTTTACTTTTTCCTTTCGTTGCGACTGAGATTGTTTTTTAACTTTCATTTTGAATTATAAATATGATTATTATTACTGTCCCTCTTTTACTTTTTCGGTATAAAAACAATTATAACTACGATAAAAAACAAATATTGTACTTACCAATATGTCTAGTCGAAAACAAAGATAATTTTATTAAACGTGTTCAAAAAGACGCTTAAAAATTCGGAATAAAAATAATATTATGAAGGGTAATTGTAGAGCTAATACAATTCCTACACACACTGACGTAGAACAAAACATAAACGGAAAAACCGTTATTTTTAAATCGTTAACGATTTAAAACAGGCCACGCCTACTACACAAAATACGAATTGCTATAGATCAGGGGTTACCAAACTTTTTTGACAATCGACCACTAAAAATTTATTTTTTAGGCTAAAGAAAGTTCAAAAACTTTTTAAACATCTTATCGACTCCAAATTTATTTTTATAATAAAGAAAACTATTGTTATTTTTATGGATTTATTGTGTATTGAATAGTTTAATAACACGTGAGAAGTTACAAAAAACAAAAGTTTTAAGGTGGCTGACTAGTAAACAAACTTGTTTGTAAACATTGGCATGCGTCCTTCTCTAACGTCAACGAAAACGTATATCTATCCCGTGGCGGGAATTTTGAATCCGTTTCGAACTTTTCAGATTTCTTAAAAATTTGACAATATTTTTCAAACTTCCATAAAGATAAAACGCTCTTTATGTTGTAGCGTGTGTCACCACAGCGAGATTTTGTACGATAATCGATAAGAAAAAAAAATTATATATTTTGCCAAAAGGGCGTTGTAGTTACCTTTCAAATTATGTTTTAAAGCATCTGCGAAAACTTCATTATATTCCGCCTAGTAATATTTGAGATATCTGAAAAGAGCGGTTTGTTTACTAGTCAGCCCTCTTAATATGATAGTCGATGAATTTTGTACACATGGCTGTCTGGTGGCCTATATTTTGATCCTTAGCCGACCCTGTACCTGGTTCTTGAACTATCAACTCGTGTTGTTGGAAAGAACCTATAGTTCTACGTTAACATATTACGAATGTTTCACATATGCTAATGCATCTCAATCCATGTTACACGAGACAACAAAGTGAGATGATATTACATGCAATATATTGTGAGAAAGAGATAAATGAATTAACACATTGAAAATGCGGAGACACGCAAGTCTGCCGACTTATTAAAGTCAATTTTTCCTAAGAAAAATACATTTACGTCACTTGCGCAGAAACGTAAATTTGTCCAAGCAGTTCGTTGCCGAGCAATAGGCGGCCATTTCTACTAATCATTAGTGTAGTCCGAATAATTTTTCTTGATTATTTTAATAATCTTAAACATCTAATAATGACTTCATAACGCTTTGATGTCAAACGGCAACCCTTGGGAAGTCAAGCCAAAGAAGTGCTGCATAACGTTGCAGAGCATGCTCACCGGTAAGTAGAACCTAACCTTAAAATTCTCGTGTTGGGCATGGGAATAAGCAGTTTGTTGACTGTTACATATTCACATTTACATTTGTAGAGAACGATTAATTGCTGCTACGGGGATTTCGAAAACATCATATGTGAGGATTCAAAAAGAATTTCATTCCATGAGAACGGTAGGATCTTCATCTTTTAGCAGCCCGAAGAAGAGACAAAATAAGAAGGGCCCTGTACTAGATGCCCTAACTGCCAATGATACTGTTCAAATAAGAGCAACAGTTCATAATTTTATTCTAACAGATAAGAGAATACCAACTTTAAACTGTACGTATGAAAAATAATACTTACTGAAAATTAAATTTCGAGTAAAGGTCAATTTTCACCAGAGCAGCTTGTAACATTAGGTTTTTGGACAGTTGAATTTCAAAAGTAAAATTTTACTATGCTAACGTTTTATTATATTGCAATCACCTTCTTTAGTGTCCTCACAGTTTAATTAATTTGTACTTTTTATGCTTTTTTAAAAGACCAAATTAATGAAACTACGAAAGCCTTGATGAAGACGATAGCAATACAACAAAAAGTTGGCATAGTAGATTTTACTTCTGAAAACCGACTGTCCGAAGACCTAACTAACATTCCTTAATTTAAAAAATGGACAAGAAAATAACCAATTACTTTTTATAATTATCCAGTTATGTTAACGATAAATAAATACTTTTCATATATTATGCAGTTTTAAAGTAAATATTTTTTGCTTTTAGATGCAAAATCAGGGGACTACCATGATGACATGAACCAGGAGAACCAGTTACTACCTAATTTACTAGAAAAATCAGTATTAATATTGAACGTCTTATATCATAATGTATTAGTGGAAAAGAATATCACCATATTGCTAAAAAACGCCAGATGATACAGTGGCTACAGAGCCACAACATTGCATTTGATAGCTCCGTTACAAAACCGGAACTATATGCATTGATTGAAAGACACAAGCCTATTGAAAAGAAATATGCCTTGGTCAACTTTTAGAAGCTCATGATTACAGTGCGCTACGTCTACCACCCTATCGTCCAGTGTTCTGCGAGGTTTGCTGAAACTTAAGTCCACTTTGCTAGAATCAACCCATCATGAATGTTTAAAATAACTTCTCGTTATGTGTACCATTAACTTTTGTTGAGACAGTATCTGAAACAATAGATACGTCAGGGAGGTTAAATATTACGAAGCAAGCTTAACATAGCTTATAGACAGCTTGTTTTGAAGCTAGTTTCTTCAGTGATAAGTAAATGTAATGTAAAAGGCAATTATTGCATACGGTACTAGAAACTTATAAGAAGGTTTTATATATGTTGCAAATATATGTTTCTTCAATAATAATAACTTATCTACTTACCAGCATTGCAGATAATTGTATATATTATTCATTTGATAATATTATAATATATGTCGAACACAAAATAGACTGTTAAACCTGAGCACAACATAAATAACCAACAACAAGTTATGACGCATCAAAGGTAAGTGTCCATTTGAGACAAAATAGTCACGAGACTGGACTCACAAATGTATAAAGGCCTGAGAGCAAAGTGGGAGACAAGTCTATATAGTCTCCAAGAGAGCACCGATCACAAGTGGACATGTTAATTCCTGCTCGCAAGACTCAGTCTCCAGTTTTCTGACCATGTTTGAAGATTTTTCTGCTGTCGAAGACTTGACGTAAATTCTGTGTTCAAATTGCATTGCAGATGCTCCTAATTCATTTCGTCGCCCAACACTCATTTTTCTCATCGTGCTTTATTTTAATACTTATAGCTCGATTATTTTAACCAATACTACGGAAACCCTCAGGTTTGGATCAGTAAATAAGGTTATATTAAAGTTTTACGTATATTAATGGGTTTTAAAGGTTTAAAGGCATTAACATACAAAAAACTTTAATACAAGTAAACAAAGTAAACAGACCATAAAACGAGACAAGTTGTCAAAAATGAAGAGAAACTTTGAATGTCAAAAAAAAGAACGTGATGAATGCAGTGGTACCCACAGATCTCGCTTGTTTAGTTTTATGCCTGTACAAATGATTTATCTCAAGGTATCTATATTTATGAACGGAATGATTTCGTCATTACAGGACTCTCAAGTGGACATGAAATAATCCTGGTCTCGAGACAGCAGTTACTGTCGAGTCTCAGGAAGTTATCGCGAGACCGAAAGGTATCTCAAATGGACAACACCCTGAAACTGGTTTCAAGATTTGATTTCAGGTGTACACTTAGTTTAATGTTAAAAAGTGGATAGATCCATTCTTACCAATGGTTACTTTTCTCTACTACCAACTTTGATCAACGTTTCGGAACTGAGTTATTACTTTCTCGCAGAGTGATCATGCGAAAAAAAATTTTTGAGATTTTGATGATTCTCGACGTTTTGAGCGATTTTGAGTCGATTTGGCCCTTTTTTGCTTTTTTGTCTGTCTGTGTGTCTGTGTGTGTGTGTGTGTGTAAACACGATAAGTCAAAAACGACTTGAGCTGGATCGATGAAATTTGGTATGTAGTCATTTGAGCTAAAAAGTAAACTCGTATCAACTTTTGGGTTAATTCGGATAACCGGAA
>JAWQRP010005155.1:0-10998 GCA_033557875.1 Quadriops clusia
TAATCTTAATTACACCTATATGACTCTACATAACCTTATGTATCTTTCATGATCTTTATTGAATTTTGTATATCTGTAACTAAAATTATAAATCAACTAATTATGGGCAAACCCTTAAACAAACAGTTTTATCAAAGTGTAAGATATATTACCTACATTTTATACACCAATTACATTAACTACATTAATATCCCTGAGTCGGATCGAAACATCCTCGCAACTATCGCACTTACCATAAAGGAAATATGATTAACCCCCCACGGCCCGTGTTAAAGTCTCATTTGGAAAACAAGGTCAGGTTCGGATGTGAATGTTGGGAATTAATCTTAGGTTTACGCCACTAAATTACTGCAACTGTCATGGTAGCACATTCATTATGATGTCAACTGCACACATACCCAAGGCTTCCACCTGAGCTGGCCTGGGAGCTGCTTGCTAGGTTTTGTACACAGAAATAAGGAAAATTTAGCTACTGCATCAGTCTAGCCACACTTGGTGTGCAAACAGCGCAGCGCTCTGATACTTCCTTCTGCTTCTAGGCGCCAAATGGATCGGCGTTACGGCGGCGGTAATGTTTTTAAATTACATTGTAATAAGCAGAGATTATCATGAGTGATAACGGACCGAAGATTCTCCGAAATAGATAGGACTTTGCATGGACAAGAAAATGGACTAATTAAAGTTAAAAATGTTTACTTTGTGCGCAGAATGTCCGCCGATTTAGCGATATAATAACATGCCATCGTTTTATTGCACAGAATAACTGCACACGATATTTTATGTGCAGAATAAAACTTGCAAATTTCATTGTTGATGTAACTTTGTAAATAAAACCAAACTTTAAACTCTTCACCTTACTCAGAATAACCTGTAAAAGTGGATAGGTAGATAAAGTAATGTCACAGGATGAGGGCATTACGGCACAATGGGCCTAATAAAATTAAGGATGTTGGGGAACCGCTTCCGCCGCCTGTGAAATTCAGTGCAATGAATTTTATTTTAATATTCGACATGATGGTTGATATTTCAACTTCAGAATTTAAATGGAGAATCATTAATATAAAGCGTTCTTAAAACAGGAGTGAATTCCGAGTGCGGTAGTTAATTTGTCTTCTCGATCACAATTTTAGATTAGTTTGGGAGTTTATAACGTGAATAATTGCTGACCCTTTGTGTTTTCTTCATACATTTTTATCAGAAATCAGTTACAAACATGTCATAAATCAAACATTTTCCGCGCGATGCTCCTCTTTCTCCACGTTCGCCCTCTTGCGCCCTAAATCTAACTAAAATTGATTCGGAATTATGCAATCCGATCTTTTAGGAAACACTTTTTAATAATATTTTCTTTATCAGCGTAAACACTTTCAAACGACGATTTGAGAAGCATACTTCAAACAGTTTTAATTATTATTATTATTATTATCACACGTGTAATAAAATGTATATAAAATAAAGGGTAACACTTCCACGTTAACCTGATGACCTAATGCTTAAAGGCAGGGTGTAAATTTTCATTTAACGGCCCTGGGGCGCCATGCATCCAGCTAGCAGCGTTAAAACGGAATTCATTGAGTTTTGTCAAAAGGCAGTAAAAATCTAGATTGGCTAAATAATTTTTAGAGCCCTAACGTAGCCGTTCCCTCCTAAACGATACGGCCGTGCGGCAGTAAAACGTAAATTTTTAGGGAAGTGTCGGGATATCAGCCCTCCTCGTTTTTATGCCTTTACGCACAGTAAAAATTTGAAACCTAGAGAGTTATATAACTTTGTCAAGACAAACGTACCAGCCCGGGTAAGGACTATCCTCCTTATTACACGTAATAAAACTGAAACAGCCGGGCTAATTAACCAGGTATTACATTCCTTTTTCACGGAAAGGATAATGTATACACTGCTATCTTCCTAGCAGCTAGCAAATATAATATATTTTTCACCCGACACGAGCACCGGCAGAGTAGAATTATAGGAATTAATTTGCCGTTTATTTATACTTTTAAACAGTTCCAGATGAAACTTTGTGAATTTTAAATATCAAATGCAAATATAAACTGGAACAAAACTTTTCTCATTCAGGTTAGCAACTATTAATTTGCCTTTGCTCTAAACATACGTACACCGATGTTTTACAAAAGCAGGTAAGAGATTTGTCATAAAATACATTCTAGCAATTAATTGCGGCTGATAACAAAGTCCAATTAAGCGAAGTGGTTGCAGCAATCAAATAAATTACCATGAGTGTTTTTTCAAAGCGGGTCAGAACTAAATGCTACCAGCGGGCGGGGGCGGCGTCCATGGCTACCCTAGGACCCTCAGGACCAGAGCGCCGAGTTGACATTTCACATAAAGCTTACACCAGCGAGGAACGAAAGGGTGTAGTAGGTATATTTTTACAGGCCAGTGAACATTTTTAATTGACTTAATTTATCTTCCATAAATGATATTTGAACGGCGGCGTTTTTGCAACCAAGTGGACATGTTTGGATTAGCTCTCTATACGTTATTATTACTCTACACCACTCTCAATTTGCAAGTACTTAATTAAAAATGTTTTGTTAGTTCGCTTCAGCGAACAAAAAGAGGACCGAAATCGATGGAGCAAAACGTGCAATCTGCAGTGAAAAACGTAACAAAAAAATGTCGAAACTACCCCTTCATGGAAAACACCTAGAAATTTTCGCACGAGAAAATTCCTCTCACAATAGAAATAAAACGTAACTCGTGTATTTTTAGATTGGTTACGTGTTGGTCTTTCCTTCCCACTCCTTATTTATTTGAGCAAAGTTAGAGAAAGTTACCTACAAAGGAAAACAAATTGTTGTTTACTTTATAACCGCCAAGTCAAACCCTAGGAATAATTTATTCCTGATCAGATTTCGACATCAATTTTTTATATATTTGGGATATTTCGTCCAGGTTGGAGAGTTACCCGCTAAATATTTATTTGCTCGAAGCCGGGATTTATATATCATTGCTTTATTTATTTATTTAATGTGTAGTTCGCAGTGTGAACGTTTTGCACACAACATCAGACTAATTGATTAATGCTCCTAACGAAATTAGTAGTAAATTATTATTGGAAATTTACAACGTTCTGGATTTCGAAGTTCCAGAGACCAGAGCTTGTAAACTAGCATTTGAGACACAGTTAATTCAATTTGTTCGGGAACTAAATTTGAAACACTATAAATTAGATGAAAGAGTAGTTTTAGCGGAAATCATTGCTATAGGTTTTCCTGCATTCGAATAAATAACGCACTAATGGAATTAGCATTAAGTTTGTTCGGCCAGAAATTACTATAACTTGTGCTACGAACTGAGCTGCTCCCAGAGTTGCTGCTGTAGGGACTCGCATTCGTTCTGTTCCAGTTTCGTTTACGGTTGAAGGAATATAATTTTCATTAATTGAAACACGAAGTGGTCACTCGCTGAGGTATTTGTTCTTAGTTTAGCAAATTAAATTCAAGGGTGAGTTTGCTTTAAAGCTCCTTAAGGTCCTAACGAGTTCCGACCATTTGGCAAACATATACAACACGACTCCTTATACCCGGCGAATTAATGCAAATTAATTAATTATCTCAAAGGAAAAGTACCGAAAAAATATTAGAAGCTTTCGCAGTGAAGATGGATGTTTTCCCTTACCCTTTCACAGTTTAGCTTAAAACGTGTTTCTGGCAGAATCATAGAATACGTCATTTACAATATAATTGAAGGAGATAAATTGGCCGACTGTAAGAGGGTTGAAGTTATCTGGAATAGCAAGATAATTTCAATATTATTCCAGGGCTAGCTTTCAGCAGAGGACCTATTTATTACGTGGCTCGTGTCCTTACGCAATTCCCACATGCCCATTAATTAATTTTACTTTCTCATTGAGTTTAACATACACAAAAGCCTTACCTTTCGAACTATTAATTAGAACTAGAATTATAATAATAACAATTTTCACTAGAGTAAAACCCAGAGTTTCAATTCTCTTCTACCCTATCCTTAAAATTTAATATTACCCTCCCCATAGCTCAACGCTGAAAATGCTAAGGACCTTACTCGTATCACCGATGATAGCAAATCAAATATGCATATCCGGCAGGATATTGTAGGATATGTTCAATATTCAATACACATGAGCGCAGAGTTAAGCTCTCTACAATCAATTGGCTCGATACTTACCTTTTATTGGATTCTCCTGCTGTTGCTGCTTCTGGCACAATTTTGAATTGTGAGCGATAAAAAGAAAAAGAATGAAATAGCAGTCTGAGACACTGTCTCAGCTCGTTTCTTGTCTGACTCCTTTTTAAAACAATAGTAAAACTATTATTTTCAAACAATAAACTACAACAACCAAGTTGTATGCAATATTTTACAACAAGCGTCCAGCGCCGTGCCCCAAACGAATAAATAAAGGATTTCAAAGCAAACACGAATTTCTTTGAATTAAAAGTTTATTTGAAACGTTGACTAAAGTTAAAATATTACGAAAACTATTGTGTAGCAGTGCAGCGGCCAAACTCATTTTACTACGTATTTTATACTCCTATTTATTATTACACTTTAACTATTATGACTCCAATGTTTGCTGTATCCTTCTTCCGTTCTATTCAGTTCAGAGAGTTTATCGCATTTAACTCTTTGTATTTTCGCAGCCGCACTGCTATACTTACTCACATAATACATATTACATATTATACTTTATAATATATAAAATAATTTTTTAAACGTATTCCTAAACAATATCTTCCTTTTTCTTTATTCTCCTTTGTCCTTTTTCTAATTGCAGCAAAATTCTCATCACAAATATATTAAGTAGTAGTTTTACTTACATTTATACATTTAACTCAACATTATCTTATGTATAACAAAAACAGTCTCACGTTTTATAGGTTACTTATCTGACGATGAAAACAAAGCATAAAATTTGTCCTAATATTAAGCTAATTAGACTATAAAACGATTGAGAGGTTGTCGCAGCTTGATTGGAGAATGTCACTGAAACAAAGAGGTAAGATTTAGATCACGCAATTATGAAGTTTTTACATATATTTAAATAAGCTTCGAGAGGATTTTTTCAGCATTATTCTGCGGTAAACATCTCGAGCCCTACGGGGGCTTATGCTAATTATCCGAATATAAAGGGTTAATTTTGAAGAATATTAAACATTTTCCTCCATTAAATTCGCCTTTTTCTAACAACTCTCGTCGGCCGACGGCAAGGGACGAGAACGAAAGCGAAAAGCGCCGCACGGTTGGCCCAGTTTTGGCACCTTGTAATTAGAGATGTTTACAAATACAATTTTAATACTTTCTGTTTTTAGATTCGGCCCACAATAAGCTTTGTCCAACTAAGAACGAGCGCAATGTAAATGATGCCTTTGCCGTATTCCCAGGTTCATCCGAGTTAAAATTTTAATTAGTTGCTACGTTCGGGGGGATTCATTTGTCTTCGGTAACAACTTTTAATTAAGCGAATCTAACACTGTCGCGTGCATTTATTGTTGGGTATTAAATGTAGAAGAGGTGTGTGTACATGAGTTCTTGTGCGGATGTTTGGTTTTAAAACTTTTAGGGCAAAAATGCGAATTGCCTATGTGTTTCTGAGTGTTTAGGAATAAGAGAAAGCAGTAAATAGGACGGTGAACACAAAGAGAGAATAAGTTTCCAAGTAAGGGAAAGTTACGGCCCGACCATAATAGGTACACATAAAGAGAAGTGAGTCTGTTCTCCGTGAACATTTGAATTAAATGTGGTCACATCCTAGATATAATACGACTGAGGATAACAGCAACTAAGATATACTGATGCGATTAGAATAGTCCCGTTTCAAAATTCACAACATGTGATTCACAACATTTGAATACAGTTAGCTAGGAAGTTGTTGGTATATTAGAAGTTTGAAGTGTTGTAATAATAATATGGAGAATAAAAGTATGAAATATGGTAAAAGTGATTATCTACAAATCAAATTCGATGATAACGAAAACCTCGTTTTCGTTATTGAATTTTTTCTGGGAAATCCTTCTGTAATCCGGCCGCTGAATATTTAATGCTCGATAACAAGCCGAACGGCCATTAAGCGACAAATCTGATTTAATTACCAATAAATTAAATACCTTGCTTAATGACCTATGGACGGGAAATGATGCTCCCTTATTGCGGCTGCGGCGTTATTAGATTTTAATCCTTTTAACGTCTTTCTTCCGGGATATTTATACGATGCGCCATCTTAATCTGCATGAAAACAGACTTCTATCCGGAATTACCCTTCTGCAAGTTTGTTTATTCTTGCAGGCATGACAGAGTAAACCAATTTTGGGCAAACTTGATTATTCAATCTTTAGTTATTGCAGATGGAGGAATTGAATAGCGCCTAATTTGATTTTAAATTATTTCATCTCGTAACTGTTATTAATATACATTTCTTGGCAATAAAGTGTTCTAGTTACAGAAGTTTGTCAGTGTTAATAATAAATTGATTTTTTTCAGTGTGACTAGACCTTACTACTAAAGTTTAGTATTTGAACGAAACTATATTTCTAATTCCTACCAATTTTAACACGCGGAGGTAATTTTAAAATATGAAATGAAAAATATACTACATTTTTCTGTACTTTATATACGTACAATGTACATAACATAAGTTTTGTAACAATAGAAAATAGACAAATTATTTTATTCGATGATGATGATGTTTTAAAATGTATTGAAATAGACAGTATTACATCTTTGATTTGACATTTCGAACTTCCCTCCCTCTAAACTTTAATTCAAATGTCATCTTGTAACACTTTAAAAAATTCACCCTCTTTAAAAATTTCACAACTTGCATCACGAAAACAAAAGTTTTGAACCTTCATATTGTCCTTGAAGGATTTGAAAAACTTACCTCTCTGGGGGACGGGATCTTTGGGGTTCGCAAGGATAATCTCGGTATCCTGGCGATAGAGATCGGCGACTTGCGCCTCGCACCGCAGCAGCAAACGGCCGTTGGCGAAATGCGATGGGAAAAGGGGCAGTTCGAGCGACAGTTCGCTCCACCACAAGTCCTGTGATTGATGCTTCCTCGTTTCGCATTTTTCGCACACCTGTAATAAAACCAATCGGTTTGTAAATATAAATTATTGCCTCAAACTGCAACAATGGACGAAGGACGGGTCCGGGGTTCGGTTGAAATTTAGCGCTCTGCGGTTGGAATATTTCATAGGAAGAATTATATTTATGTGTGCGAAGATCGCTGCTTCCAATTCGATAAATATTACTGCCGGGCTTGTATCGGCCAGAATTTCCATTACAATTTTGCTTATCTTGTCGATTTTATTTATTTACTTTTTTGGCCCTCTGCGCTCGTCGGGACGCCATGGCCAGCAGAGTGGAAATTCGCACGAATTCGCACTAAGGGACGTGACACACAAATAATAATTATTTTGTTGACCTTTACATTGTAACACAATAACTTCAGTCGGCTGTGTATGTGTTCTCCCTTTGAAACCTACCTAATGTAACAGATTTTTTCCATGAAATCAAATTAATTTGCATAACATATGTATAAGTAGTTACCTACGTTATATCTAACTAATAACAAGAAATTTACGTACAATATACTTGATATATTTTTGTAAATCTACATGAAACATTAGGAAACATTTTATCTATCTACAAACTAATATATTTTTATTTACAAATGGTAGTAAGTCTATAAAAAATGTTTTGTAATACTCCTGATAACAATGTAACGTTGTAAGTGAATTTCCTCTACAAATTTTGTATTTTTATGCATTTGAAAGTTTATAGCCTTGCATAAGTAGTCATATTTACTTATATACTACGTTACTTTAAATGATAACTAAATTGACCAAAGGTTGTTGAGTTACCATAAAATATTAATATCAGTGCCAAGAATTGGTAAATTTAGCATTTCTCAAATGAACAAAATTGAGAATCTGGAATGAAAACTTCATTTTTAATACGAAAAACTGGGCAAGAAACAAAATCACAAAACTTATTCACATTACACAAAAATATATACATTTTTAAGCTTTTGTATCTTCATTTGACTATTTCCTAGAAGTTGAATTTTCGCCAACTTATTCAGTAATCTTTTCTCACAGTGTACTGCTTTATCTTTAAAAAATGTATAAGTTTGTTTACCCAAAACAACCAGCCAAGCCAGTCAAAATAAAGTGATTTGCGAATAACACCTACCGAGTAAAGCGCGTAGTCGTCTCCTTAGAAATATTACCTTGTTTATCTTAATGGGCCGGATCTCACCCTTGTTTTCCATCGGATATTTTCGCTATTTTTTATGCCCACTTTTTTAATATTTTGTTGTTCGCGTGTTATTTTTGCTTAAAAGCAACAAGTCCCGCGAGTCAGCCGTAAAAGCGTTTTCTGCATAACAAAACAAAAAATCTCCGAACTGTGAAGTCTACAAGTTCAATAAAACCGTGCCGTCTGAGGCCCATCAGCGTCCTTAATATCTTGCCCTCGTCCAATAAAGAAGAGCCACAACAGTTATTTCGGTCATAAATGCACATCTGAAATAGTATTAGAACAGATGTGCGCACACTTGCTGTTGCATATTCCGGAGTGCGCTTTTATAGCTGGATGGTTTCAAATACCCCCTTGTTTGCTTATACATTATCTAAACAATTACAATTGTGTTTGAAATAACATGGGCAATTAAAACGACTCTAAGAAGCCGTTACTGCATTTCCGGCTGCCGCGCTATCAAATTCAATTTTCGCAGGTAGTTTCAGTAAAACGAAGCAAGGGAGTTTGATGCTAAAATACTTATTCAAAATGCAAAGATGATAGTGCAAATAAAACAAAATCGTGCAAACCAAGCGAAATTGTAAAGACAAGTTAAAGTTGTGTACAGAAATTGAAAGTGTGGAAGGAAAGACACATTGTGCAAAGACGGCGTAAACAGTGCAAAATAGTACATGCAATTCTAAATCTGGAAAACAACCTTAAATTCTGTAAATAGAGCAAAGTGCAACGCTGGGGAACTTTAAATAGAGGAAACGAGCCACTGAAATTAATCAAGACGGAAGCCGTTCAGAAATTGAATGCAAAACAGCCCCTGAGATTTTTTCACGCTGCGGGGGCGTTAAAAGGGATAAAAATGGTAAACACAAGAAATTTTAGAGTTTTCTTAATTACTTCTTGATTTTCGTTTCTTTTTCGGGGCTTTCCGAAATTAAAAGCTCGTGGAGCTTTCTTGTGTTTAACGAAAATGATTTGTTTATTAGTAATACCTGGAGGAATTATAGGGATATTTTTTGACTGCTTCGTTGCTCGTGATCAAATAATAATTTTAAACGATTTTAATCGGTTCGTCAATAATTGGAAACCCTGGGGGGAATATTAATTCCATAAAACACTTCATGTTAGGTAAAATTTAAATAAAAATTGTCTTTATGATTTTTGTTTTTGTTTGCTTTCCAAGCACGCGCTGATACAGCGTTAAAAAACAATTTCTGTGAGTGCTGTTCCCCCACACATGAATGCATATCAATAAAATTGTACACAGCTCGCTATTTATCTCAAAACGGCAGGTTGAGCAGGAGAAATGCAAGATGAAGTGAGGCCCGTAAGTGCGGAAAATCCTGCAGGTGGGGGCGTTTTTATGTTAATATTAATGGATCGCACAGGCGCTGTGAAAAATAAAAATTCAGGTGCCAATTTTATGGGTCTCTGATGGGGTTGGCGGACGAACAACAGCGACGGCGAATGTAGGTCGGATGTACTTTTAGCAACAAATCTTCTTAAGTGGCGAAATAGCTTTGGCAAATAACCACTGATTGGACATCTGCTGTGCACCCAGAAAGCCGATATCTGAGTGCGGCAACGCATTTCTCCGTCTAATTGCTGCACAGCCCTGTAATGGTGTACTCGATCGTAATACAGCGGTTTTCGCTTTTGTAAGTAGATCTTCCGTTGAGCTGAACAGCATCGAACATTATTCGAGCATTTGAGTTCCGGTTATTTAAAAATCGGTTTTTCCTGCTCGCTGGCTGCGCTCTGATGGATTACTCTATGAATTTGCCTACATACATACATATTTGTGTATGTATGTGTGTATGTATGTATTTATAGGGTTCAATTCAGCTTGCATGTAAGTAAATAGCTTTTTATGCAATGCCGATGGAAAGTTGATGTTTGCATTTGAGAATGCCAAGTAGGCAATTGCTGATCTATATCCGGAAAAGTTAATCTGTCGTTCCAGAGTGTCAAATGTGGTAATTTAACATTTACATTTAAATGCGTTTTAGGGTGCTCTTAGGCTTTTGAAAAAAAATCATCTGAGTATTTGGAGCACAAAATGCCTTTACGATATACGCGCCCCGCCTAGCATCGAGCGCCTTTGCTGCAATTGTACTTTGCGCCTTTACTAAAGACCCTTTAGTATACACAAATTGCTATTCTAATGTTTTGGGTGTCTTGGGATATTTCTGATCTTCTACATTTATGTAAAAAAAAAGATAATATGTAAGACATGATAGAACATATCTATATGAGTAATAAATTGAAATCAACCAATCAATCCAAATCAACTATGAAAACATTTTAAAATCTTAAAGTATAAACTAATGAATTCTGATTAAGAATGTATCCGGTTATATTTTCCTCTTTGTGAGAATCTTTTAATATTGTTAAGTCCTTATCCACATATTATTTAAAAATTGCTTTAAATTTAATTAGAAAATATGGAGTGGTCTACACTTGACTTTCTCGTATATTTCTAAAATGTACTAAACAAGATACGACAGATTCATATTAGGATTCAAAGCGATTTTTGAATAATTTTGATATATGATGCATTCTGATCTAAAACCTGGCAACTAGCGTGGACATTCTGACATGTTTTACACCCGAACGCTTCATATACAGGGCGTTTCAAAATTACACCCCTTCCTTTACACCACATATAGTACTCACCAAAAGAAGCTGAAAAGTCCCTATTGACCCCTGTCCGATCTTCAACCCCTAGGGAGATACAGT
>JAWQRP010005156.1:0-10995 GCA_033557875.1 Quadriops clusia
GTTACGACTGTCAAAAGTCAAAGATGCGATTTTTTCTTTGATTGTCAATAAGTTAATTAAAAATTGTCGCAGGAAAATGAATTAAAGTGGAACACATAGAGAAAAGTTCATTCTACAAGATACAATGAAAGAAATTAATCACAAAAAATCATTGAGGTCCGTGGACGTGTTTAAAATGTGAAAATTTTACGGAAATTTTTCAATATTTCATTTCTCACATGAAAAAGAGGGGTTTCATATGAAATAGAAACTTTTTGCGTATAACATCGAAAAGTAGAGAGTTTTTCCTTTAAAATGATGTGTAAATAATTTTTGAATGGTTGTTTTTCTCAGAGATAGAGCCTTGAAAATGACCAAAATTTTTGCTCTCTCGTAGGTGTTCCCTTAATTGTGCAGGCCAGTGTAGAATTTTACAAAAGTGCAGAGCTTAACACCACCTGATTATGCGGTACGTTTACTATTTACTGAATAGTTACTACGGCGCACAGTGCGTTTTTCAATAAACTGACATTACTAATTCCAAAAAGTGAAAGTCAATAAACTACAAGAAGGCATGTGAAAGTCCAATCTGATTAACTGAAGCATAATTAGTAACTTGTTCTACGTTTAAACCCGACATATTACGTATTGAAAGTGACGAATTTTATTAACTTGATTTTACTCGATTTCATCACTTGTTTTTAGGATGTAACTATGTCAACATTTGTCCATGTAGTGATTTTTTTTCGCGATTTAAAGTGTACTTTGGGAAATGATTCCCAAAATTACGCAAAAATAATTACAGGTGTTGTTGTTGCTTGTTTTAATGAAAAGACCCGTTTAATAATGAAAATCAAGGTTTGTTTAAAATTATAAAAAATACATCTCAAGATAGCGTTTTCAAACAAAATATATTTTGAAGCTCTCACAAAACTCTACAAATTACATTATAATTTTTCTGCTTTTGAGTGCGGTCTTGAGACATTTTACTTAATTTGTATACCAGCGTGCGAAACTTAAAAAGTTAATAACTGTATAGGCGGTATATATTTTTGCAATTGTGACTTTTGTAATATCTTTGAGACATTTGTACCCAAGGTTTAATCTAATTTTTTAATTCATATATTTAACGGGGCGTAGTGCTCGCCAAGGTATATATAGGTATAGGTTGCCTTTTTGAAAAATTAAACACACTGTCAAGAACGTACTCCAAGTTTTACTTCTGCCTTCACATTTATAAATTAATAAATGTTTACTTATATAAGTAAGTAAATAACAATAAAACGTATGTTAACAAAATAAAATAACTAAATTAAATAAATCCGTTTTTACTGTACATTAACAATTTTATAGAATCTTTGCTAAATTGCTTAGATTTCTTTGGTACACATGATTGCAAAGAAGAAAGCACTGGATCCAATGTTAATAAGAATCTGTTTAAGAGCGTTGAGCAGCAAGGCAAAATTAGTTTGAAAGATTTTTCCGTCATTATGTAACCTAGACATATGTGGTTTTCGCCAAAAGTTTGTAATTATCATTCTATGTGCTTGGACAGAACCCTTTTATTCGAAATTTTCTTTTTTTTGTTTTGTTGTCATAACAAGGACAAATAGTCGAATGTCCGAGCAAAGGTAACAATGAATAATTAATTCTTTTTTAATATATTTTTTTAATATGAGTTCTAATATAAAAAAAACTATAAAATAGAAGTTATTTTTGGTGGACCTAGCTTGTGTCGCTGTCTGTTGGTATACAACCAACAATTCTTTTAGGGGTGGAGTTACGTTACGAGTTCTGTGGTGATACATAGTTCGTAATTGAAACGCGTAGCAGATGCGAACTCGAAGGCAATTTTTTACGTTCCACACTACGACTGTTTTTGTGTTGCATGCATATAATAAACGGTATATCATTGAATATAGAGTATACAGGGTGGAGAAAAAGTCCCGGAACCCTAAATAACTTCTGAATGGTTTGAAATAGAGAATTAAAATTTACAGGGTTACAATGGTGTCAAACAATCTACCAGATGACACTAAAAACACCCATTTTCCTGCCCCCTGTGGACGTGGGGAAGGGGGGGAGACATAATTTTAAATGTAATGAGGGGTCATGTGAGAGTTCATTTGAAAGGTTTTTTCGAGACGAAAACAACGCGATATCGCCGATGTCTCAACGACTTCTTTTCGCAGAGTTATGGCTCTTTATATATTGATATTTCGCTGTAGCGCATGGTTCACGACGATTTTCCATCATTATTCCACAAAATTCAATTCGTCTATCAAAATCATCTTCATTTAACTCTTGCACAACATGAACTTTATGGGGATGAAATTTATTCTTTCTTAGTATTTTAAGAACAGAGATTTTATCGATATCATGTTCCAGAGCTACTTTTCGACTTGAATCAAGCGGATTTTCAATGAAGGATTGTAAAACTTCTATCGATTTTTCTGGGTTTGTTGTCGTATTCGGTCTACCTAATACTGGACGATTTATAACACTTCCAGTTTGGTGGAAACCAGTTATCGTTCTGTGAACTGTAGATTTTGAAATGGGAGTACCTTCATTGCGAAATGTATTATTGAATAGCTGCTTCACATCACTGTACGATCTCACCCGAGCGCCCCAGTCTCTCATCATCAAAAGACATAGTCATTCTTGTTCAGAAAGATATGATATATTTGACTGTAGGGGTAGGAATGGGAAAAACTAAAAAAAAAACTATTAAATTTTTTTGATTCATAAGTAAGAAAATTGCTTTTTCTCTTCTCTTTATTATTATTTGATACCTGCACATCGCACTAGCCTTCCTACTGCACCTTATCCACACGTGTCCGCAAAGGAAATACGGGAACGACGTCCTTGTCGTGAACCCTGCGCTACTGCGAAATTTCAATATTTAAAGGGCCATAACTCTGCGAAAAGAAGTCGTGGAGACCTCGGCGATATCGCGTTTTTTTTCGAAAAAACCTTTCAAATGAACCCTCACATGACCCCTCATTACATTTAAAATTATGTCGCCCCCCTTCCCCACGCCCACAGGGGGCAGAAAAATTGATGTTTTTAGTGCCATCTGGTATATTGTTTGACACCATTGTAACCCTGTAAAATTGAATTTCACTATTTCAAACCATTCAGAAGTTATTTAGGGGTTTCGGGACTTTTTCTCCACCCTGTATATTTGTCTATCACTGCGTAAATTAACAACCCTAAATGTATACTTTGACGCTATAAAGCTAATAACTGTGCATTATATGCGCTAAATATTAGGTATAAAGGTATTAAAGGCCGCTGACTCAAATTTGATATTTCATTTTATATTTATCAGGCATCGTCTGCTGTTGCTATTAAATATTTTTTGGTCACTTATAGTGACCTAATAATTATTTGTTTTAATATCGCGAGAACTATCCAGCTACAGATTAACTTAAGAAACTTATCTTAATTTGTTTTTTTTAAAGGTTTTACCTTTGAAGAAATTGTTTTAGTCTAAACGAAAACTAAATGTTTAATTATTATTAACTATTATTTCCTTGAGGGATGTAGGGTAATTTCGTATTACACATATGCAAGGTGCGTTTTATGATCACAAGAAAATACCTGGTAGTAATATTCGGTATTGTTAATTTATTATTCGAAAATAATATATACAGGCGCTTTATTTCTAAAATGACATCTTTTCCAATAATTTTATCTGAAACAATAATTTACTTATTATTATTGATTCCTAAAAATATTGACCTTAATAAAGTTTTTGCTTTTTAAAAATACTTTCTATTTTGCCTTTGTCAATTTTGCCGCAATTTGAAGCAGTTAGTATAATATTATATTTTTTTCCACACATGTTTTTTGACGTGGTCTGTTTAGTTTTTAATTTGAACTTGTTCATAATGCCAGTTTTTATCTAAAAGCATGTAAAATAATATCTAGAGAAATTAAGAAGACTAATGGCAACTAACTAGGCTCTAGTTTTATAGGAGCATTTTTAAAATTAAATTTAATCTTTTTCCTGCATTGAACCTAGCAATAGACATAAGGCTTCTGCTCGATTATTTGTGTCGCTGTCGATAAAGTTCTTATTTTTCCTCGTTACAATAGTAAGCATAAAAATTTGTAGAAAATATTTAGAGATGTTTTTCTTATTAGTTTTCCACATTAATTTTTGTTTTAACTTTTCCATTGCGTATTCAATTTCTTTGTTAAGTCGTTGTCAATGTTCTATCCTAATGTCTACATAGTGTTGTTTACTCTAGTTTTTTTACTTTACTTCAATTTTTTCGTTCCCACTTCATTTAGAATCTACTATTATTTACTTTTACTTGTTTGTCTAACTTTTTTTACATAAATTATTTCATTTTATCTTTTAGTGTATATCGTCTTTTAGAGTGTATCCTTCATCCCTACAAATTACTTAAACCACATAGAGTTTTTAAAGTAGGAAGGAAACTGTATTTATAAGTTCTTGGTGTCCTTTTTTTTAATTTGCTGATAAAGAAATTTTGGAATTTCCAGATTTATGCAACCAGAATAAAATGACAAAATCTGCAATCCAGGCAAAGGATCGAAAGTGATCTTTTGACACACCAAACAAATTTGATGGCAGGAAAATTTATTTATAAACCGTTTCCTTAGGCTATCCTTAATCTGGAATATTCGTCAAATCATAATATACGAAGATTAGATTATTACAATTGTTTCATTTATGAAACGATTCTAATTTTATTATGAAAGCCAAGCTTTAATGGTTTAATGGAATGTTTAATGCTTAGGGGAAAGGGTTAAAGAAGTAATCACATTTATTGATTAGTCGCCTAAAAAAAGTGCATGAATTACAGTATATACACGGTGTCCGGCTACAGAAGGGCTAGTATCAATTAATATAAATCAATAAGAATACAACACCACTACACGCTGCACTTCCAATTCTTTCAATGGGATAACCTGTATATTACACGAATACATTACATTGAGATTTACGTAAGAAATCCTTTCAGGGTTCATTTGTGACGCCATTAGAGGTCATATTAAAATTATAAACAAAAACATAATAGTAAAATTTCTCAAATTAATGCACTTTTACAAATCCTATATTCAAGTCACATATTCGGGCTTACTATTATAGTTCTGTATGATGTCAGTGATGGCTTTCGATTTAAGCGTATCGCATAAAGATGATATTTTAAGGGAAAATGTGCAACGTTGTTTAAAGAATATCTTGGATGCCGTTTCTCAGCCCCAAGATATTAGTTTACATATCATCAATAACAACAACTTCGCTGAATTTAAAAGCTTGGTTCCTCACTCTGAAGCTTTCCAAATTATTTTAACAAATTTGGTTTCTGAGTCTCAGATTTATACAAATTTGTTCTTTTACGCCAAGAATTTTCTCCAGTTAGCTGAATTGTTTGAAAAGTTTAAATTTAGTCGTTTGTGGCATGAAAGTCATAGCCCTAGAGCGAATTACGTTGTAGTTTTATCTCAAAATGTTTCCGCTGCCGATAAAGCAATTTTTAAAGATTTATTCTGGACACATATGATTACAAAGGTAATGATTGTAAGCGTAAATTTTGTTTTAAACACTTACAAATTATTGCAAGTCAATCCTTTCTACCATGGAAGATGTATGCGAAATGTTATATTTGAAGAATCCTTGAAATGTGGAATAGGACCGAATGTTGCTCCTTTTACTACACCTAAGACGTTTAAAGGATGCGAGGTGAAGGTAGGGATGATAGATTCCATCTTGTACATGCCTTATCTTGGCAATCCTTATTCCGAACACCCTGGAGTTGTTATCTTAAACTACAAAACAATTTGCGAAGTGTTAGGTATAGTTGCTACATTTGAGAGCATTGATGCGAATATCCAAAAGCAAATTGTTTTAAAAGGAACGAATAACTTACCTGCGGAAGTTCTTCAGGAATACGACACCATTATATCTTTTACGAATAGATATAGTTTTTACATTGATAGGTATGTAATTTTTGCTATAAATGAAAATTTGTTTACATTTCTAAATTCGTTTTTAGATATGATTTAACGGATATATATTTGTATGATGAGAACGTTTGGGTGGTTGCCCAACCCAATCCTGAACAACATTTCAAGGTTCTAACATTTGCGTTTGCGCCGGATGTTTGGCTATACGTAATTTTGATCGTTTTCTTAATGACAGGAATGTGGAAACTTTTAGACAGAGAATCAAAATTATTTACTTGTCTCTTACATATTTTGAAGATTACTCTGGGAAACAGCATGATGTTACCCAAAAAATGGCACCTTCGCACACTTTTGGGATTTTATTTGTTGTACTCTTTGGTGATAAACAATTGTTTCCAAGGGCATTTGGTGAGTGTCCTAACTCACCCAGGATTGGAAAAGGGCATTTCGTCATTAGAAGACCTCTGCGAGTCCAATGTTAAGCCAACTTTATACAGCTTTATTCGCGATCCAATTGGGAAACTTAATTACACTTTGGCTCAAAAATTGTATAAAAAATCCGTCCAACTCACGAATAGTGACTTACTCTACCGGTTAGATAGTGTCATAAATGGTACTATATCCACGAGTATTTACAAGAACGGATTGGCGTACATGCCTTATTATGAAAGAAGGATAAGGATCATAGGTAGCAATTATCTTCTGAACATGGAGGCTATCTTTAGTTTTCGAAAAGGCCATCCATTTGTAGACAGATTCAATGAAGTGATTCATAGGATTCTAGAATCGGGCTTGCAGCAAAAATGGCTTTGGGATATGAAGAATGTAATGTTTAAGAAAAAAACTGTCGAATATAAGAAGATGGTAACATTGACTAAGCATCACTTAGAAGGCGCTTGGGCACTTTTAATATTTGGACTTACTTTTGCTGGTTTCGTCTTTATTTTAGAATTGCTGTATACTCGTATAGAGAGTAAAAAGAAAAGAAATTAAATTTCTTTATTGCAATCTTATTGCAAATATATATAAAATTTACAGAAATGTTTGTTTTTATTTGGACTACCTTAATTTTTTACAATAACTACTCTTTAACTCAATTAAGAAAACTATCATACTCAAAACCAGTCCAACTCCCAAAATTATAAAGATGCCTTGCAAGTGATCTAAAGTTAAGTAAACGTTCCTGTGTGATCCTTCTTGTGAAAATAGCAAAAACTTTTGTACATTAGCCTTGAATTTTGCAATGAGTCCAGATTCGAAAACTCTCCTCAGGAGTTGGCTTGTGGGTTGAAATAGTGGATGACCTTTCCGCATTTGATAGTGCGACCAAATTAAGACTCCTAGTCCATCTAAAAACTTCACTCTAGGCTTGAAAGTTGGGTAGATTTCAAAGTAAGATTCCAAAAGGCTAACAGACTCATTTTTGTGAACCGAAACTCTGATTAACCGATCCAAGGAGGTAATAAGCACTGATTCGGCCTTGGCCAGTACTCTCTTAGTCAACGGATCTTCTTCATTTAAGCGCAAGAGTTGCACGACATTGCTGTGGACTAGAAAGGGCATTTTTGACTTACAGAGGTCGTCCAAATTTTTTATGGGGTTTTCTTGTTGCATCGGAATTGTAAGAAAGCTCATGAGCATCGCCTGGTAGAAGAAGCAAATTTCCATGGAGTAAAAAATGTATATGATGTAGAAGTGATTCAAAAAGTTATTTGAGGATTGAAGTTTTGGAGGTAGCATAAGTGTTACAGCAAAGATGTTGAGGAAACTAAGGATACAATCTTTAGTTGCTAAAGAAAATATAGTGATGGTTAAGATTAGTACTAATCCAATGAGGAGCCAACAATTCATACTAAAAACCAATGTGAAGTTTTTAATTTTGGAAACTTCTCCAGGTTTAGGGACTAACCATGTGACAAAATCAAAGTGAAAAATGTTGGTGCAATCTATGAGTTCATATGTTGAGGGAGAGGGTAATACTGTGGCGCAGAGATAAGTGTCAATTTTATTTTTTCCATAAAACCTCTTCAATACATGACTTCCTTCCACGTACAGCCTTTGTTCAGTTTTGGACTCGACGAACAAGTTCACAGTAATGTTAAGTCTTTCTCCTATTAAGAGTATAGGGTCAACAGAGAAACCAGATTTTTGGGACAAGGAAACATAAGGCGAAAAGTTTATTTCCGACAGGATTGGGGCAGAAATTGAGCAACCCCGATAATTATAAGTTTCTGGTTGGTGGTGATAATTTGAACAATGGCCTAAATTTTTAATGACAACATTTTGGCCACAAGAACTTTCAAGGCTGTGAGGATTGGCCCTGTAAATTTTGTTATCAAACACGATGTAAGTTGTCCAAAGATCAAGACTCCACAATTGTGGATAAATTTTTGAGATTGATGTGTCTAGGGCTGACAAGAATATGATCACTTTTTTCAGAGTTCCGGAATGTTTATGCCAAAGTTGATTGTTGGTTAACATTTTAATAAACTCAAAGCTGTAGGTTTTCAAAAAGATGATGTAATTCGCTCTTGGGTTAAAATTGTTCATATAGATTAATTTCTCTTCCAAGTCATTGTATATTTGAGAATGATTGGAAAATATTGGCGTTGAGTTCATACGATAGCCCTTTTGGTAAACGTAGTTGATGTAGCTTTCTGGGTCAAATAATTCTTTTATTAAATGGGAAATGCAATCTTGATGACTTTTATCTCCAGATAAGTTATAGTTATTGTGAAATATATCGAAAGAGGCTTTAATGGTTACAAATTTCAGTAAATTTAACACAGAGGAAAAAATGAATCTTTTGAGTATTGGCATTTTAAATAACTGCCTTTTTCCATTTGTAGGCAAGTCGATTTTCCTGAACTTCCATAGAATCATGAGTGTTTTGTTAATTCGGTTTTAAACATAGATATTATTTAGGGGTTGTTTTTGTTAGCAGAGTATATTCAACTACTTCTAAAGTATTAGAATATAATTTAATAGCAAAGTTTTCTTTCCACATTTGCATCTTTAATATAACAAATTCAATGACATAAAACAGATTACTTTTATTTTAGTTATGTCCTTAGTAAGTATAATTTTATTTATTAACAAAACGATTGTTTTACGAAGCGATTTATACATACGTATTCATTGTAAACCACCCTTTTTTAGGAAAGGTAAATCCCTCTTAAAGTGCTAAAAATAATTAATGGGCTCGATATTGAACTAATCGATTAATTCAAAATTTCAAAGAAATTAATTGATACACTATCTCGTGATCGTTTAATGTTTTTTTTTAACTGCTTGTGTTTTGCAATCTGTCTCTAAATTTGACAATAAACAAAAGTGGTGACATATTGATGTGATGACATGTTAGGAACTTGCCCACTGGCTCATTCCCCTAAGCAAAAGTACAATTAGTAAGTTATGACTTATGAACTATGCCGAAGAGTTTCTGTTAGATCTAACGGATCCAGTCTTTTTAGCTGCTTCACTTTTCGCCTTAACAGCAGTTCCATCACCAGTGGGTTGGGGTGTCCCTGGAGTTGGTTCTGGTATCTGCTGCTATAGTTGAATATTTCTTCAACTATTATTTGGATATTGAGGTCTTTGTGCAACACATGAGTGGGAATGTATCTGGGAGCGTTGACTATGATTCGAAGCATTTCGTTTTGAAATCGTTGCAAAATGGATATGTTTGAGCCACTGGCAGCTCCCCAAAGCTGGATGCCGTAGAGCCAGACCGGCTTTAGGATTATTTTGTAAATTAGAAGTTTGTTTTCAGTTGACAATCCTGATTCTCTACCAATCAGCCAATACAGTTTAGTTACATGTAAACTGAGCTCCTTTATCTTGGTCCATATGTGTTTTTTCCAAGTTAGCCGCCTGTCGAGGTGCTAACCTAGGTATTTGACTTCGTCCCTTTGAGGCACAGTATCACCATTAAGTGTTATGGGGGGACATGTATTTTTCAAGAGAGTGAACGTGACGTGCACTGATTTGAGCGTGTTTGCTTTCATGCGCCAAGTTCTGAGACAGGTTTGTATTTTATCTAGGTGGATTTGTAGGTTTCTTGATGCTATAAACGGATCTTTATGGGATGACATGATAGCTGTGTCATTTGCAAACATTGCAAGGAAGGTAGAAGCCGACCTTGGGAGATCTGATGTGAATATTACATATAGTACTGGTCCGAGGACGCTTCCCTGCGGGACCCCAGATTTTATTCGAGTAAAAGGTGATGCTGCATCTTGATACTTGACATAGAAATACCTGTCCGATAGGTAGGATTTTATGATTTCAAAGTAAGTATGCGGGATGTCTCTTTTTAGTTTATATAAGAGCCCTGTATGCCAGACTTTGTCGAAGGCCTGAGAGATGTCCATAAAGACCGTTGAACAGTATCTTTTAGTTTCGAAATCATGGCGAATTTTGGTTGCAACTCGATGTACTTGCTCTGTGTGGAATGCCGAGTTCGGAAACCAAACTGATGATCGGGGATTAGCTTTTTATTTTCTAGGATTGGCTTCAATTTCTCAAGGAAGAGTTTTTCGAAAATTTTTGATATTATTGGAAGTAGGCTTATTGGTCCGTAGGACGTCACTTCCGAAGGGGTTTTCCGTGGTTTAGATATTAAAATGATCTCTGCAACTTTCCATTGTGAGTGGAAGTGACCAAGTCGCAGTACTCCATTGAAGATGATAGTTATTAGTCTTAAGGAACAATAAATAAATAAATAAATAAATAAATAAATCACTTTATTGACACCAGAAAAAACAAAAAAAAAATACAAGAATAGTTAACAATAAATAATATTCAAGTGAGGTGTCAAAGGGTTCGAGACTCAGATTCAGACTCAATCTGGTAGTTGTTTTAGTATTTTGTCGTATCCTGGAGCTTTGCCACTCTTGAGGTTTTTTCGAATGACTGCCTCTATTTCCTTTCTTTTGAATAATTTAATTGGGAGGTCCATTTGGTGGGGAAATAGTAGTGACTCATGAATTTTCGCTTCATCGTCAACGTTTGCTTCTCCGATAAAAGGTGTAAAGACTTGTTTTAGATGTTCTGAAAAGATTTCTACTTTTT
>JAWQRP010005157.1:0-10993 GCA_033557875.1 Quadriops clusia
ATATGTAATTTTAGCACAACTGTTTATAATATCAAAATTATTCAAAAATCGCTCTGAATCCTAATGTGAATCTGTCTTATCTTGTCTAGTGCAACTTAGAAATATGCGAAAAAGTCGAGTGGAGACCACTCCATATTTATTTAAAATGAATTGTAGATAGTTCAAAAAATAAGTTCTGAGTAGGAGTACGATTTAGTACTTCTTTTTCTATTGCTTCAGTCAGTTCTTTCTGTCTATTCAATTTCTTATGGGTATTCAGTTCTTGCAGATGTTAAAGAAGAATTAGTTTTGGTGTTTTCCAGGTCCTATCTGTTTCATCGAATTCAATTTTACCATTTCGCAATTTCCATGTATCTTTTTATTGACAACTGTTAATTCTTTTTGATATGCTATTGGGTCTTTAATAAGTGAAAAATAAGAAATCAAATCAGAACACCAACTCTTTCTCGGGAATACCAAAAAACGTGTATATACTTAAGCCGAACCATAGTTGCCATTCAGGAAGTGTAAGGAGGTACGATTTAAGAGACAGCGCGAATATCGGTTCATGTTTCCTCAAAACAGTGCTGAAAATTTCCGCAAAGTTTTTTGTAGCAAACAATTCATTAAGAGATGTATAATTTACGGTTAAAAGCAGTATGCATTTATCAAAAATATTTTGGCTATAGAAGCTTCCAAACGTCTGATGAAAATTATAAACATAAGTTAAAAAATAAACGCGTTCCAAACAAAAAACGGTCCTAACTCATTCGATACGAATTCTAAATGAATACCAGAATATAAACGACCGAGAAGCAAATATATACGCCGATGCCGATTGTACTGTGGTAACGTTAACTTGGAAATCATAGAAGTACGATTTAGAAAACTTTCCCCTAAATAATAAGGATAAGGTTTTTTTGGTGAGTACTTAATCATGTTTCATTACGACTCAAAATATTATTGAAAATAAATGTATATTAATGGCAAATGAACAAAGCAAACAGTAAAAATGATTTTATCGCTTTTAAACTAAACATCTCTAAATGTTCACTTCCATGTTAAAAAGCAAGTATTTTATTGCAGTTGTAAAGAAGAGGGCCTCTTAAAAGTTAATCGTGGAGAATACCTCTGATATTTTTGGTTTTTACAATCATATTTCTACTTTCCTGTAAACTGTATATTGTATGTTCGCTTGTTAGCTTCGAACAAAATTTTAATATAAAAAATTTTAAAGTGCACAATTTTTTAAACGTTTCCTTTTATACCAATAAGTAAGTATATTATAGAAGAGGAAAAGAGGGCGTGCATTCTTTTTCAAAATTAAAGTTTCAGAAAACCTCTCAAATTCTACTTACTTAGAATTATATTTACATACCTGTAGATATGTATCTATTACGCATTTTCCAATCTGATGCGGTTGCATATGGGACAGGACCAGTTTGATTTCTGGCAACTGAGTGTCTCAAATCATCAATGTTGGAAAACTCAAAAAAAAATTATTAAAATGTCTCACACAGGCCACCAGGACGCGAATGAGTTCACATGATTAAAAATGAATATTGAGATTGGTAGTTTCAATTTAAGAGTGATTTATGGTAACAAATAAATGATATGAGATACCTCTGGATTTACTCTGCCGTTCTTAAATTAGGAATTCAAGTCACTTGAGGATGTTTTATGTCAATATAGTTTTCTATTGAATAACGATAAAATTTAATTGCTAAGATAATGTATAGTATGTACTTTACATATAATCTTAAGCGTAAATCTACAAAACCAATAGTAAAAATAAAGTGTTTGCTGCATTATCGTTTCATTACCGCTAATGCAACTAGCTCCTGATACTATGTATTAAATAAATAAGCATATCGACGTAATGTAATAATATTAATCCCTATTTTGTTTGATGTTGGTCACAACCAGGTAGTGTTATTTCGTTAAAAATGAAGAAAAGCAAGAAATCTAAATCATTTTATTGTAAACCAATCTATGAATATATCCAACCAGTGATAACAATAGGAAAGTTATTTGGTTTGGAATTTCTTAATGTAAACCAAAAAGAACAACGCATTCACTCATCGAAAGGATTTAAGAGTTGGTATAAAAACTTTCTGTTAACAATAATTTTTACTAGTCTATCAATACTATCATTCTGTCCGGAACTAAGCGGTATTACAGATAATTCTGTAGAATACCAAAGAATCATTTTGTTGCTTAGTGCAGTCGGGGCTGTTTTAATCTTCATTTGCCTGCAACTTCCTATGTATTTTCTACAAGACCGAATTTTGGATTTTTTCAAGTTAATAGATGAATTGGAAGATATCTCGAAATGTTTCGAATTGAAATGGACAAAGCAAATCACAAAATATTTATTTGAGAATATTTTCATTTGGGGGTTAATTTTGTCATCGATGTTCTGCCCTGTACTTTTATATTTGGAAGAAGGAGATATGAAATGGTTTATGATTCTTAAGTACATTATTATGCTTCTCACGTATTATAAAATTATTTTCCACGTCATGGTACATGTGAAATTACGTGAAACTGCTCGACTTATAAATCAAGAGTTGGCCCACATCCAAAATAAAAATTATATATTCAGAAAAAACTACATTGAGTCTATTCGGGCATTAATCTTTCTTTACGATAAATATGTAAATGTTATTGGCGAATACAATAACGTAATGTTTGTAGAGCATTTTATCCTCTTTGCCGCTTGTTTTTCGGAAATTCTTAAATGCACGTTCACACTACTTGATGTGGTGTGTTTTAAACAGCCCACTACGTTACCAAATTTTTATCTACTCATTCATAATTTAATCTTGGGTTATTTCACGGCTGCCATGTACCTTCGGTGCCACCAAGAAACTTTGGATTTGTCTTTGGAAATTGCTCGATGTGTCCATAGGGTCTATTTAATGCAAATGAAGGAAATTGGATTGAAAGAGGAAATTTCTTCCTTCTCTAAACTTATGTTGCAGAAGACTATTCGTTTTCCTGTTTTATATGGACTGTTGCACATAGATTTGCCACATTTATATAAAGTAAGAAATGATTTGCTTTTAAACATGATCTCGCTTTATAATATGAATCAATTGGATTTCAGGGAGGTATAAGCGTTTTCATTCTCGCTGTATTGATGATTCAGCTTAGAAAATCACAATCACATTTGGATGTGGAGAATTAACTGGCTCGTATGAAAATATTTAAATCTTTACTTACTTATATGTCAACAAGTAAGCAGCTTATTGCATATAGTTGTAAAAGAGGGTGTTTTTGCTTTCTCAAAGTTAACCGTGCATGATTGATCTCAAATCCTTGTCTTTAAAATCATATTGCTACATTCATTTAGAGTAAGAATTTGCTATTATTTGAAAATTTGATTTTACAAGTATTATTTATTTTATTTCAGGCACAGATATGGTTTTTTGCCTTTACAATTTTTATACTTTGCAGGGATCTTAATGGTAAATTATATAAACAAATAGTATTAATGAAATTGTTTTGCTACACAGTTTCATTACCACATTTGTAATTAATTCAGAATAATTGCCTAGCTATTAAAAAATGAAACACAAATAAATAATGCAAGTAGCTTCGGATACCAACGTATTAAATAAATAAGCATATCGACTCAAGGTAATATTAATCCATGTTTTGCTTAATGTTGAGCACAACCAGGCAATGTTAGTCCGTTAAAAATGAAGAGCGACAAGATATCTAAATCCTTTTATTACAAACCAATCTATGAATACATCCGACCCGTGTTAATAATAGGAAAATTATTTGGGGTAGATTTTCTTGATGTAAACCAAAAAGAAAAACGCATTTACTCATCGAAGGGATTTAAGGGTTGCTATAAAAACGTTCTGGTAACATTATTATATATTAGTGGGTCAATACTATCCTGTCCGGATATAACAAGTACTGCAAATATTTTTGTAGAATATCAAACAATAATTTTGTTGATAAATGCAATCGGGGCTATTTCCTTCATGATTGGTCTGCAACTACCTATGTATTTTCTACAAGACCGAATTTTGGATTTCTTCAAATTAATAGATGAATTGGAAGATATTACAAAATGTTTCGGGCTAAAAAGGACAAAACGAATCACTAATCATTTCCCTGATAATATTTTCATTTGGGGGTTATTGTTTTCGTCGATGTTCTGCCCTGCATTTTTATATTTGGAAGATGGAGATATGAAATGGATTATGATTCTCAAGTACATCCTTATGCTTCTGACGTATTATAAAACAATTTTCCACATCATTACACATACAAAACTACGTGAAACTGCACGGGTTATACATCAAGAGTTGTCTCACATCAAAAGTAAAAATTATATTTTCCGAAGAAACTACATTGAGTCTATTCGGGTATTAAGGTTCGTTTACGACAAATACGTGAACATTATTGACGAATACAATAACGTAATGATTGTGGAGCAATTAATCCTCTCTGCAGCTTGTTTTTCGGAAGTTGGTAAATGCACATTACCAAATTTTTGTCTGCTCATCCATAATTTAATTATGGGTTATTTCACGTGTGGCATGTACCTTCGGTGCCATCAAGAAACTTTGAACTTGTCTTTAAAAATTGGTCGAAATGTTCACAGAGTTTAGTTAATGAACATGAAGGTAATGGGCTTGAAAGAGGAAATTGCTTCCCTGTCGAAGCTTATACTACAGAAGCCTGTTCGGTTTCCTGTTTTACATGGATTTCTATACATAGATTTGCCACATTTTTATCAAGTAAGAAATGTTTTGGTTTTAAACAGGACATTTATTTAAAATATGAATAAAATATATTATGTTGGTTTTCAGGGAGTTAAAGCTAATTTCATTTTAGCTGTGTTGGTGATTCAGCTTAGAAAATCACATTTGAAGATGGAAAATTAAACAATGAATAACATTTTACAAGAATTTGTGCACACATCTGTCACTATACTAGAATCTAGGAAGTGATTCAATTTAAAATCCTCCCTATATTTATATGCAGTAATATATATTGTTAAATGTAAAGAATTTTCCACGGATTAGATGCTCTTTGTACTAGTTCAAATGTAAAGAAACTCATCTTAGCAACTTCAAGCCAATGTGTGCGTTTGACTTTTCTTTTACAAGTGTGATTAATTAGACCAAATGAAACAAATAAAAATATATTGTATAAAAATATTCAACACATTAAATATTCAAATAAAAACTTATTGTAACGTTATTTAAAACAATCTAAAATCCTCAACGATTGGGTTTCCTTTATTGACATAGTGCACTTGATTATAATCTATTTTGCAAGTCTCGTTGAACGGTTTACTTCTTGTGTCACATTTCTGAGTATCGGAACATTTTTTTAAAGCTTCGTTAAATTTAAAGAATAAATTGTTGTCGCCCCCGTTAGGCCCTACTAAAAAGTCGCAATCGATGTTCTGATCCTCGATGTCTCGGTAACAGCAGAGCATGTGTTCAGCGTTTGTTAGAAAATACTTCTTCATCTCATACTGCTGAATTTTCAATTGTTTGGCAACGATTCCTGTAACAAAAGCATCGTCGATCCAAAAATAACTCATTTTATTCGCCATGGCCACTAGGTGACTCGCTGTATAAGGGTTGGTTATGTAAAACCAACCAGAAACAAAGTTCGGATAGGTCTTCTCTCTAAACTCTTCATACGTTACATACCATTTATTTCTAGGTTCCCGAATTGCAGGCATTTTACGCAAAATGTAACCTGCCAACAATTTTTTCGGTAACTTTAATTCCGTTAACAATCGAGACAATTTTCTCATGTTAACTACGATGTCATCGTCCATTTTTATTATGTACTTAACGGTCGAACATTCTTCAGAAGCCCACTTCAACCCCATTAAATGTTTATACGTCAGCTTCTTATAAGCTTCCGGGAAGTTTCCCTGAAGGAGATCAGCAAATCGTTTGTGTTCGTTATCGATAGCTTTTTGAGTGGTGTATTTGTCGTGCCAGGCTAATCCTAATGAAAAAACTAATTTGAATCCGAATTTCTCTAGAAGTTCTTCTTGGGAAAATGCTCTTCTTATCGAAGCTCTAGTTTCGACGTTTCCGAAATACGATGTTATTACAAAGACAGCTTTTACTTTCGTCGTGCATGCTTTAGGTTTCAGGTGGTATTTTACCTTCAAGTCGATAATATTCGAGGAGTTGTCTAATTTAAGCCCATCGATGTCGATTTCTTCGTAGAGCGGAATTTGGTCATTACTAAGTATTACGGATTCGTCTTCTAGCGGTATTAACTTTAGAAATTCGTCCTGTGGTGGCTTTTGCAGGTTTAGTAAAATTAGCATGATGCAGAGAGCGAAGACTAGTGCAGATAGGTAGACTGTGGATGTGGAGCATCTTTGTTTCATGTCAATATTTGTTTGCCTTTTTAATTATGATCTTTGATTTAAAACTTAGTTTAGTTGAATTTTTGCATTTGTTTAATAGATTTTTACATTTTTTTTGTGGTTTTTAAAATGTGCTATTACATTATATTTCTGCTTTTAAACACTTCCATTTGAGAAACCTTGGAATTTGTTTACTAACACAGCACTATAATAACTGTATAGACCTTTGATACATTTCAGCATTTAAAACCTGTTTGAGGCCAGGTGGCAGTAAATTAGTCTCCCACTGCTTAGCACAGACACAACTGTAATGAACTTATCTATATG
Organism: Quadriops clusia; assembly: GCA_033557875.1. Taxonomy (NCBI): domain Eukaryota; kingdom Metazoa; phylum Arthropoda; class Insecta; order Coleoptera; family Hydrophilidae; genus Quadriops; species Quadriops clusia. The sequence continues at coordinate 6,674 of JAWQRP010005157.1, forward strand.
TGTATGACTCTATAGTTGTGTATGAACCCAACTATTCAGTCATACATATACACACACACACACACACAACACACATTGGCATTCGCAGTGCCTATGATTTAAAATGAATGGAGCTTTAATAATTAAAGAGGTCACTGTAAATTGGATTGCCTAACTTGTGGCACTAAAGGCACATAAATGTAATTATCAATACTCAAATATTGGTATCAAAATTTGGTTTGGAAAACATAAGAAAACGAATTCTTTGGTATCTAATAGTTATATAAGAAAAAATTGATTATTTTGCAACTTTAATCTAAAATATAATGAAATTTATCTTTATAAATACACACAGCAGAAATTTTTCCTATGTACAATCTTATTGTGGAGACGCTATATAAGTGCTACTAATGCATTGACAGTAGCTGAGGATTGTTTTAACGACTTTATCAATGTATTCTTTAGAATTGCTGTCCTTTATGTTTCCAGCGTTGATTTTAAGTTCATAAGATGGCCCAAACGTTAAGAAGGACTGCAAGCAATTAAATTGATGTGTTAACAATTACTATTAATTACTCATTTACAAGTAATTACTGTTATTATTGGTGAAGTTCATTACATAAGAACAATTAAAAGTGAGATTAAATTGAAGCAGTGATCGAATGAAAGTAAAATTAGTACTTACTTTACAAGAATCGGGAATATCGTTGGGAATTTCCTCATTTAACAGGATTGATGATAAGTAGGTCCAATATCGTGCGGTGTTGGCAAAATTGTAACCACCTGTAAAATGAAACATTATGACATAAAAAACAATAATATAGTAAAACATTAATATTATAAACTGGCGACCAAAATTAAAGGAATACCTACTAGCGAGCAAATATTTCAGTCATTTTGAAAACTGTGTAACTCCGAGAAAAATAATCATACAAAAATTTTATGTACGTCATTTTCAAGGAAACTCTCTCTACTTTTTGATTATGTAAGTTAAAAGTTTCTATTTCAAAAGAGAAGCCAATTTTTTATGTGTGAAACGAGAAAGAAAAATTTTCCTGTAAATTACTCAAAATTTAAACAGGTCCACGGCCTTCAATAATTTTTTTCGATTAATTTCTCCAAATGCATTTTGTAGTGTGAACATTTCTCTATGTGTTCCACATGAATTCATTTTTCGGCGACAATTTTTTACGAAATTATTGACAATTAGAGAAAAAATCGCACTCTTGACTTTTAACTGTCATAACTTCCGTTAACAAAAGGCAATATGCATTTAGTTTACGGCATAAGAAACCCTATAAAATAATTTATAATGCCATTGAGTGTAGTTTTCCATAATCTGACTTTTTTACTAGGTGAATTTTGTTCAAAAAGGATGCTGAAATTTACGAACTTTTAACTTACAGAATCAAAAAATAGAGAGTTTTTCCTTGAAAATGATGTGCAGAATATTTTCGTATGAATATTTTTCTCGGAATTACACAGTTGTGAAAATGACTGAAATATTTATTCGCTCATAGGTGTTCCTTTAATTTTGGTCGCCAGTTTATATTATCAGAAATTTAAGTACTACCTCCTCCCAAAACTAATGTGGGCAAATTTTGTTCCACTATTAGCTTAAGACATTCTCCCATTCCTTCGTTGGTCACGTTACACCCGCCTAACGGATCTCCACTCAACACATCAGCCCCACATTGAACCACAATGGTAGCCGGACAGAAAGCTTCACAAACTTTAGGAAAGATCCGAAGAAATAACTCCTTGTATGACCCATCTCCGATTCCTTCACAGTAAGGGACATTCAGAGTATAATACCGTCCACTGTGGGTCCCAATCTCTTCTAATTTCCCCGTACTCGGAAAAAACCCTCGTTCATACTTGTGGAAAGAAAGTGTTAAAATGTTGTCAGTATATTCAAAGGCGTTTTGTACCCCGTTCCCATGGTGGACATCTAAATCGACATAAAGGACTTTCTTGAATTTTTCCTTTAATTTCTGTATGGCTAGCACTATGTCATTCACATAGCAGTACCCTTCGGCTTGGTCTCGTTGGGCATGGTGCCAACCGCCGAACCAATTCACGGCAATTTTATAATTCTGCTCTATTAAAACCTTGGCGGCAGTTAAAGAGGCCCCAGCTAAAGTACGAACAAAGTCGTAATTTCTTTCCATTAAGTGACAATCATAACTTAAACCAAATTGTTCTTGTTCGTCTTCGAATTTGTTCAGATCATCGGATTCATTCGCTTTTTTGAGGAAGTCTATGTAGGAACTCGAATGGAATGATTTGAGGTCTTCCTCTGAAGCAGGTTCGCTGCTAAAAACGACTAGTTTATTGGGATCTAGCAGATTGTAGGTGGTGATTAAATCATGTACTAGAGAGGCCTGAAACAAATTAGTTTAATTATAATAAATATTTGTATAATCTTCGACTTGTATAATAAATAGTTAATTATATTCAACTGTATTATTTGTTATTGTCTCTATTTTACACTTCATTTTAGTATTAATTAAAATAGTAATAATATTCTGAAAGAATTAAAAGTATTTCTTGTAGGAGTTTTGTTGAATGTGATGAGATTGATAGATATGAATATTGGTATTAATCCTGATATTGTATTTATGTCTTTTTAAAAAAAGTATTTCATTTTACAGTGTTTTAAATTGAAATTGTACTAGAAGCGGATCAGATATGTACACTTTATAGCAATGGTAAAAATATGTTAAGAATATGGTAAGAAATGATAACGGTTCCAGGTTAATAAATAACAAACGATAACAAATACAAAATTTCAACACAAAGACATTAATAACTATACAAGAAAAGTCCATAGCAAAAAGGAAAAGTCACGTATCGACTACTTCATGGTAAATGTAGAAACCTGGACAATGATCAAAGACGTAAAAGTTCGCAAACAGGCAGAAATAGACAGCGATCACTATCTGGTGCGCATGGAAAATATGATAGACACAGATAATGCAAATAATGAAAGGAGAAGAAAAATAATAAAGGAAAAAATAAAAAGTTACAAGCTAAAAAAGGACGATGTCAAAGTATCATTTCAGCGAACAATATTCGAAATAATCAACTATGCTGATATGGAGATAGAAGAACAGTGAGAGATTTTCAAAGGGAACTGATTAAAGGAAACGAAAGAAAGCTGTGGAACAACAAAGATAACAAACACACACAATAAGAGAAACCAATGGCGGACAATAGACATATAGTCAAAAGTCAAAGAAAAGAAGAATAGGTGGAAACAATATATAAGTACAAAAACAGAGAAAGACTATGGAAATTAGAAAGAGTCCAGAATAGAAGTAAAACAGATGATCAAAACGGCCAAACAAAAATCATGGGAAGAATTTGGCTATAAGGTGAAAGCCAGTTGGTTATGCAGAGAACCAAAAATTATTCTTTGGAACAATAAAACATCTAAGAAGAGAAAAACCCTCTAGACTAAAGGACATAAGAGACAAATTGGGAAATATACTAGCAAATGAAAACGATGTAATGGAAAGGTGAAAGGAACAGTTTAAAGAACAAACAGAATCTACACAAAAAATAGAAGAAGAACATAATAAATGTAAATAGAGAAAGAAATGTAAACACATGTAGTCTGACACGTAATGGTACACGCATAAATCGCACCTTTGGGGTAACAATGACGCAATACATTCTCAAAACTTTAAATTCGTTTTCTCAACAAGTGAAGGATTTGCACTTGCGTCATTGGTTCTTCAAAGGTGCGATATGATTATAACAATAATAATAATATACTTCTATATAAATAAAAAAAATTATTTTATATTATTTCCTGCCCACACCTTGAAATTAATTTTCTTCTGGGTTTCTTTGGTTCTAATATTGAATTAAGAATTCATTTTTCTATATTCAACATATCTTTACTTCAAAACAACATTTCGCTTAACGCTGGGGTCTATGGTCATTTTCGCACGCTAATTTTTTAGATTACAATATTCAAAAATGGCTGGACGGAATGATACCAAATTTTATATTTATGCTTTACACACCATTATCTAGGGAATGAGCTATTTTGTGTGGATGCATTTATCAATATAAGATAAGTTTACTAGTATGTAAAATACTTTTAGCTTACAAAATTCTGAAACGGTTTAACCAAATACGATGAAACTTCGGGAACCTTAAATGTATCGATGAAACTAGGGAATGAGCTACTTTTTAGATCCATATTTTTTCCAAAATCAGAAAAAAAATATTATTTTTAATTTAAAAAACTTTTTATTTATTTACTTGATTCTAGCAATGTTATTATGTTAATTCATTCAAAAAGTTTTTTTGTTTTAACATTAATTTAAT
>JAWQRP010005158.1:0-10992 GCA_033557875.1 Quadriops clusia
CTAGGAAAAGTGCATTTAATTTTATAAAATAAGGACTATAAACCCAAGATTATAAAAATATTTATAATTATAAGTCCAAGAATATACAAATATTTATTATTATTATAGATAGCTTACATAATGTATTTTCTGCAAACTGTTTAACAACGGATCAACGTTTATTTTTCTTGAAAGCCCAACAAGCGAAAGTTTCCATCACAATTTCTAAACACGCGTAAGGTAATAATCTGGCTGTAAATATGTTAATATTCGGTACGTGAGCTGATTACGGCGCAGTGCTGCCTTCTCGGGGAGCAAACTGAAAGTTTTAATCTCGCCTTCAGTCTAGTCATCGCGTCTGCAACTTCGGATAAAACCGGTGTAACTTGGACTTAAGATTTATTGTAACTGTTTGCTCCGGTATTAAATTTAGTAATGTGATTATAAGAGTGAGCTAATTGATTTATTATTTAATTAATGCGCATAAATTTGCGGCGCCTGCCTTTTATTCCCTCGCCAGGTGGATGCGCCAATAAAATCATTCCGCCTACAACACTTTTTTTTATACAAGTGTTACAAATCATGTAAAGTTGTGACCATCCCTTTGCTGGGAATCGAGACTATATTAATTTCTCGCTAGGAGCACCCACGGGTAGCACATTATTTAAAATGATCACATCAACGTTATTATCATCACCAGATTGCGAACCGTAAATTTAATCTAAACTCGCGGCTCATTGCTCCTCCGCCATGTTATGCAAATAAGTTAAATCAATCTAAACAATCGAGAGATCCAGCAATTATACATACGAATATAAATTATTCAAAAGTAATGTAGTAAATTCGTTATTCGCGCGATTAGTTTTGCCTGGTGGGATTGTCAGCTTTCGGTCGACGGTTCCGGAAAACTTTAAATTTTCCTCCATGAGTCCATAATTTATGCCCGATAAGTACTCGATGAAAGCTCTGACCCGGAAAGTTGCAGGCCACCAGCAAATCGACGGGTAAATTGCATTTGTAATTCCTCCAATTGGAGGTGTTTACGCGCTTTTTTATCGCATCTGCTTTCGCCTGTGTAGCGTAAAAACATCAAACGTCCTCTCCGGGCCGTTGCGGGTTTATAATACGAATTTTAGGGTCCGGCAATAAAAAAATTAGGATGAATTAGCCCGGGTTGTATAAATTTTATGGGGGCGCCCCTAAAAATTTGACGGGCGCCTTATAAAATTGTCGGTTATAAGATGCTTATTAAATTTCTATATTTAACTTTTTTGTGGGTTGAAATTTTTACCAAGATCATGTGCAGAGGAGATAGATTTTTTGCTGCAATATTGGTATCGTTGTACGCATAATCATTCTAAATATTTGTATAATCATGCTGGGGATTAGAACTAGTAATAAAATCGCCTTGAAAACTGTGGATTTTTAAAAGTTATGCGTCCTTGTGCGGTAACGAATTGACATAGAGAAAAAAGTTTTTTTTTTAGATCAAAGCAAAAAAAAACAAACCTCTAGGTTAGGCTATTCATTAGGCGGAGCGAATAACAATTCGCTGAAAGTCCACCGGCTAGCACAGTATCACCGATATGATAGTGGCCACAAATTGTATAATCCATTTGTAGTCCTTATCATCAGATAAATTTATAGAACGCTCGCTGATTTATTTCGGTGGACGTCGAAACGTCGAAAGTTAAAATAAAACTTGCTGATAAGTAATGGATTTCTGCTATAATCGTAACGTTTTAATCTCGCCGCTGCTTTTAGAGGGCGACGCAGAAAAAGTTGACAGCGCATTTTTGTTGCTGATTGTTTACGTTTAATTACTTTTGCCCGCAATTAAATGTTGTGAAAGGCTCTCTTCAACCTTCCTCAGCTAGCCCACGTCATCCCAGCTACCTCATTCCAGCGCCAACTTCCTGCCCTCTTAATCTAGCTACATACCCTGTTCTAGGTAGGTCGTCCTTGTTACCCTCCTCTCATTCTACATATAGCAAATTAATCAAATTCTATTGAAATACCATCACCATTTATATATTTATATATACAAACATTTACACATATGAAAATATTTGCAGATGAATATTGATATGTATATCTAATACACAAATATTGTTAAGTAATTATTAATACCTAATTAATAAATATACAAATAACTAAATCACACTAATTCGCGTACTCCCAAATTCAAACAAATCCTGTATTATAAATTTCTTTCAGTAAATTTCTTTCTATAATTTTCTTTCTATAAATTTCTTTCTATAAATTTCCTTCAGCAGGAGATTCCATGAAAACCGTTAATGAACGGAATATTAAGTCGTGAAGTCGAGGAAACGAGCGCTTCTAAATAACACGTAATAATGCGTTAATGATGTTTTACGTTTTAGTCACATATAACGTTGCGTATAAAAGGAATACGCGGGAGTTTTTGTACGAATAAAATGTCTATCAGATGCTCGCAGGAAAGCTTCAAACGCCGTTTAAGAGCCCTTATGTATGTGTTTCATGCAAAGCACGGTGAAATTGTATCGCGTGCCGTAAATAAGGAGCTCACGTTTAATTATTAATGCGCTGAAATTAATTTAGTTCTGCCTAATAATTTTTCAGTCACCTGAAAGTCGCTTTGTTACTAGGTAGATTATTAGGTACACAGTAAAAGATTTTGTTGGAAAATTGCTACATGTCTATGGCAACGAACCACGAAGACCGGAGGAACAGAGAGGGAGACATCGATCAACGGCTAACAGGGGGCGAAATTTTCGGAGCGATAAATCAATGGATCGTCGTACGACAAACACCCGATAGATCTTTGACGGACAATGACCATCTCACACAGCATAATTTACAGTTCGTTCCGGAACGAATTCAAGTACGGGTTGCCCGACCAAAGTCAACCGCAAGTTTGCCATAACAAAGTGAATCCAATAAGCCCCTTTTCAAATTATTATGTTCAATATAATTTTTATGCGAACGCGCGGAATTCCAACAAGATCCTAATTATATTGAATGTCAAGCCGTTTTGAAGCGTTCGACCCGAGAGTCCTGAGATATTAATATGAAGGTTAACAAAGTTTCTTGGAAATGCCCGCAAGAAATAATTTAAGGGTCAAAACTCCGGGGATCTGAATGACCAGGAATGTGCCCCTGTTAATAGTACACATTGCTCCGAACCTTCGAGTTTGAACCGAGACCGCGAGGCTTTCGATTGCCCTAAAATCCTATATAATTCGGTACGAGTCGGTTCTTACCTCGCTCCTCCACCGATTGTGCTGCTACAGGCACTTTACAGTATATGCACTTTAAAGTGTAATTTTATGTTTTCTTAAATAATGATTTTTTTTTTAAATATTTAATGTTTTTTTTTAATATATTTAATGATTTTTTTAATAAATTTAATGATTTTTTAAATAAATTTAATCATTTTTTTAAAATAAATTTAATATTTTTTTTTTAATAAATTTAATGATTTGTTAAATAAATTCATGAGAGTTAGTAACGTGCTTCGTTTTTTCAGCTCATAATAAGTATCAATTTCGCAAATGAAGCCGCATTTCAGCCATTTCTGGCTTAACCATAACAGATGAAAATAACAGGGCCAGTTTATTAAAATATCCTTTCCTCCTTACCTCTTTACGGTTCACCGCCGGCAAGGGTTGAGCAGGCCTCAAATTTGTATATTTATAGCTTATGACGGACGTGATGGAATATGAGGGCGCAGCCTGCAAGTTATTTGTCTAAATAACTTAATTGGGTTGAGGACGAGTGTAATTAAATCCCCGAATTAACCGAGATTTGAATGCATTATCATTTATCATTCGTTTAAATGCGTTTCAGAATTTCTTTCATTTTACACTACATGCCAAAAAGACCCAAATTAATTTCGCTGGATCAAAAATATGTATATATATATATATATATATATATATATACTGTAACGGGATCAAATTTGCTTTTATTTGTACTATTATTAATTAAGACATGGTCGTCGCTTCAGGCTCGATCGTCAAATAAAAGGGTTAGGACTTTATTACGAAGTGAAGATGTAGTACCCAGTTCTTCACGTTAATACAGCTCGGTGAATGATTGGTTCTTGCTTTAGGAACAAACTCTCTGTTTACGGGTGAAGGGAATTGAACAATTGAAACACATACAGGTTTAAGACGTCTATTGAGACAAACAGCATAAAATAAATACAAACAATGTACAAATTACAAGGATATCCCGCAAGATTAACGAAATTATCAAATACAAGTAAGTCAATAGAAAGTGCACTTATGGAGCTAACTAATCCCTATAATCAGGTAATGTACAAATAAAGAAATCTAAACGCGAATATATAAAGTTTCACGCAAGAATTAATGTTGCCTTTGACCGAAATAACAAGCAGCAGGAACCGCCCCAAACGTATCGAATTGCAGTCACAGATGACTGTGTGGGACGGAAAGACCCTACCTGGCGTAGTCTGAATTTGTTTTGCTTATTTAAATGTGAGGCAACCCTATTTTAATGTTAGCAAATAATGTCGTTTGTACGTAAGCCTTTGTTGATATCTTAATTTTAACTCCAATACATCGTCGTACGCACGAGATATTAAAGCGAAAATAAAGGGATCAACTCTGCCTTTGGTAGTACGCTTCTCCCTCTGTTATAAGCAAGATCTCATAAACTGAGCGTACTAATCAACCCTTCGATATTAGCCGACAAGCGGTGGAACATAGGAAAGGTCGATAAATCGCACATCTTAATAGATCCCGCGGAACCCAGTGAGGGAGAAGCTACCTAGACTCCTTTGAACTGTTATATCAGCGCCTTCGAAATGAGCTCGATTAGATTACCTTTGATTGTCTGGTCCAATTATCATGCAATGCATGTATTGCAGGAACCTGAGTAGACCCAATCAAAGCAATCAATGGACACTCACCCAGAGAGGTCGCGGAACATGGCCAGTTCTCAGAGTAGCAAAGACTTATCCAATTGAATTGGAGCACAATCAGGGAGAAATAAATACAGTTATGTTGGCACAAGGTGGGATCTTTGCATATTCTCTTATCATTCAGCCAAAGACGAAGGAACCGAGCGAATGTGCAAGACAACACCTTGTACGAGTGCAAAGTTATGATGAGGAGAAATTATCTATGAACAATATGAAATGACTTGAACAGAGCAGAACACAACCTTTATGCATAATGCGTGACGCCGGCTGTCAGTGTAATTGTTGCAATAATCCCGGAAAATTGGACCATTACAATATATATATATATATAGATATATTAATTATCCTCCATACAAAGGCATAATTAACCAATCCCTCTACTATATTACTACCTAGCACTTCTCCCAAGATTTCTGTGGAAGCTTTTGCTACTTATGTATTCCAAGAGCGAGTTCAGAAGCACAATAAAATTGGCTAATTTCATCAGCGGGAAAAACCCGGCGATAAATAAGTAAAACCTCAATTTGAATTTTCAATTAAACATGGTCATACATTATGGAAGGTCCCGAAGTAGTGGGCTTCTGGAAGAAGGTGTACAGCAATACGCAAGAAAATGCAATGATTACAAGCTGCCGGAGACGGTGATTATTTTCCAAGGCTTCCTACCGGGATTACATTAAGTAGCGGCAACTTTGAAAAGTAAATATTTAAGTGGCCATGTGCAAAGGAAAACGTCGGCAGGATTTGCTCCTGAAGTTCGCTTTGGCGGTTTCGTTTAAGAACGGCATCGTTCTGAAGGCGAGAGCCTTCTAAAGACTCTCCCTATGCCCCCAAAGTTGTTCCCAAATCTTCCCCCTAAATCTGCCCCCCAAATCTGCCCCCACATCTGCCCCCTAATCTGCCCACCAAATCTGCCTCCTAATCTGCCCCCACAGCTGCCCCCTATCTGCCCCCCACAGCTGCCCCCGTTTGCATAGCCTTCCACATACGACTGTTTTTTCGCCCCTAATGCGATTTGCCCCCGACAAAAACAGCCCCAAAAAGTGAGGAACTCTTGCCCAGAAAGTTGGGACATTGCTCCACAAACATGCCCTAAAAGCTATACAAACACTTTTTTGCTCTACTTTGCAACCTTTTTGCTCTCTCGGTTTTCTGGCCTGAATCGTGTGCGAGTTTATTATGTTTTTATTTGTTGTAATATGATGTCTTTATCAGTAATAAAATGTCTTTATCTGTAATAAAATGTCTTAGTCTCTGTAGCAAAATATACAACTATTTTTTTTCTTATCTCTTATTGTACAAAATCTCGCTGTAGCGACACACGTTACTACATAAAGAACATTGTATCTTTATGAAATTTCAAAATTATTATCAAATTTTTGAGAATTTTGAAAAGTTCGAAATGTTTAAAATCGGTTTTCGGATTTTTAAAAGTTTTATTTATTTTTTAAACTGACGCAGACTTCACAAAAACTGTATAAATTTAGTCTTTACAATATGAAGACTTCAAGAAAACTAACATTTATATTTCAAAAGGACTATACTGTTGCAGAATGTTTTTTCTTAACAAAGTTTTCATTTACAATAGTAAGTAGGTATATTTTATAATAGTAAGCGTTCTTTTTGCATTCTCATTCTATTCCACTTAATTATATTAAAGGTAAGGCTTAACCCGACATAACAGAAGCTTTTGTTTACAAGGAAAATTGATCAAAAAAGTACGAATTTGATATACAAAAATCTTACTTATATTAATCAAATTTAAAGTACCTATTAAACAATGTTTAACTGTTCTTCAGAAAAATTATAATATCATTTAAATAATAAACATTTTAATAGCGCTTAATTTTTGCACAAAATAATTGAATGTACAAGGATAAATACAAGCAACAAAATGCATAACATAGACGTAGATATTCTGTGCAGAACGCACACCACGCGAGGCCGCATGTTAAATATTAAAATATGAACTCCGCACTAAATTGCTGAAGTCTCCAAACTGCTCAAATACTTGCCGATTATTTTAGCACACGATGAGCTATATGGTTATATGTGCCTTAACAGAACATTTTTATTTAATAAGCATATTAATAGTAGTATTTAATAGTAGTAGTTACTGCTGTTTATAAAAAAAGCGAATTGATCGATCCCACAGAATTGTGAATTTTGCAGATTATTCGCTTCGCCATAAGCCTCGGTTAATGGACGTTAATTTAGAGGGATGCTAAAGGCCGCAAATCAATTTGGACACAACGTTGGCAGATTCATCTGCTAATCCTAGATTTACTGTATGTATGTGTGTGTGTACATCCAAATGAAATCAATCGATAATTGGTCGAACTAATCGAATTTTACTGTTAAATCTGCCAGGACAGATTTGTTTTTAATATTCCCAGGTACATATTCGCTATTTCGAACCACCGCGTTACTGTTGTGTAAAGAATAAAAATTATTTGCTCCTACATGTAGATATATGTACTTGCTTATTAATATTTCCATTTACATTACACCCCATCGTTTTAATGTTTAAAAAAAATGGCAGGCCACGGAAACAAAGTATAAAAACAAAAGCCGAAGCAAGCAGTGGCAACTCGATACGAAATATCTATCAGGACAATTACGTGGAATTTAATGGGAGATAATAACCGGCGGTGTTGCGAAGGCCCAACAATAACTCTGAAAGCAATATTTACATGTGTATGTATGTTCCATTTAGCAAAATATCGACATATTCGATGTTTTACCTGGCGGCTCTTCCACACCTGCAGGGTGCAATAACAAGGGTAATGTGATTCGCTTGTACCACTTATGGGGTGGACAAAGTGTATTTGAATATTTAAATGGGGGGAAGCCCAGGAAGGCCCAATCGCCTATATTTTTCAATTAATTGTAAATAACTAATTAATTATAAATAATTATATTTCAAATTATTTCGTGTGTTTATTTTTTGAAGTTCGTACATTTTTATTTTAACAATTAGGTATATTCGTTTTTTAGATTTTCATTTCGTTTTATTTTTATTTTAGGTTCTGAGGGTCATCTTAAAGGACAACGTTTTCGCGGGACGCATTAGATCGATGTCTTATATATATATATATATAAATATATAAAAGTATTGTATTAAATAAAGAACGAAAAGATGTTATTTGTTTTATTTGCCAGAATCATTTTTTCATGCTCTAAATGAGGCAAACGCAATACTTTACTAACTTTAAATTTATGAACTTATCTTCCATATTATATATTTATCTTCCACATTATATATTTATCTTCTACATTATATATTTATCTTTCACATTATATATTTATCTTCCATATTATATACGTATCTTCCACATTATATACTTATCTACCATATTATGTACTTATCTTCCATATCATGTACCTATTTCCTTAAAGCTTTACTAAACAGTGTATTTATACTATACTGCACCATTAATGTTTGTCTTGACCTCTATAGTCTATTTATTACTAACTGTCGACACAGTGCCTTGCTCCTATGTATATATTATTTAAACGTTTCTTTTAATTTCTTTTTCTCTTCTTTTTAGGGGATTGAATGTTCTTAGACGACTGAAGGTGAGTCCCTTTCTCTCTACTTCTCATTTTTATTCGTTATGCAAGCTTCTCTTAGTCGCATCAGCACCGCTTCTCTTTCCTCTATTACATCACTTCTTAGATTTAAAAGTAGCCTTACGCACATTTAGCTAGCGACTTTTTGTTTGCCATTGTACTTTTAAATTTAGATTTTACAGGTGCCCCTAAAATATTAGATTTATTAGTGTAAATTAGATTTATTCGTTTAAATTAGATTTATTCGTATAAGTTAGATTTATTCGTGTAAAATAGATTTATTCCCATAAGATAGATTTAAGTCGTGCAAATTAATCCCGTAGCATAAAAATTAGGGAATCAGGCCTTGACAAGCCGAAACGCGTTTTAACGCGTTTTATTGCGCCGTTAATCGATGATTTATGATGTGCAGCATAAAGCGGACGAAATGTAAACGCGTGCTCTACTTAATTAAATACCATAGATAAATTCGCATTTCCATTTATAATTTACAATATTTTAATGCTCCCGCGTACGGACGCCATAAACAGTTTTATTACTCGTCGTTACCGGTTTTTATTTCGGGGGGCCATTTCTGTATTTATGTAATACTTGTATTTATGTAATACTTTTATTTGTGTAATACTTTTATTTGTGTAATACATGTATTTGCGTAATACACATACTACGTGTTTGCTTTGAGCGTGCGTTATTTAATTTATTTCAACCCTTATCTTAGTTTTATTGTTGCTGTGTATTTATTTATTTTCCTAGATTTGGACGGCGCACAGTGCGTTATTTTAATATATTAGAAAATACAATAGACATAACATTGGGAAAGAATACAATACGGGCCATCTGGGCCTTTACTGACCGGCTAGGCAATCTGGGCCTTTACTGACCTGCTAGATGCGACCTTACTTAATTACCCACTATTCGCACAATGACGGAGGTACGCGTACGCTTCCTTCGTGATCTCCAGTGAACTTGAAACACTGCGGTTCCTTCGTGGTCTCCGGCTCACCTGAGGCTCTGCAGAAGGAAATGTAACGACGCAACTAACACCGACTTGAAGGAGTCTCGGAGGCAAACGCTACCGAGTCTCCAAGTGGCGTGATTAAAACCTTCGAGATGGGAGCTAGTACACCAAGCGGCGTAGAGCCTCGATGACTTCTGGCCGAAGCTTAAAGCCTGTACGGTACCTCTCGATTAACTACGCAAGGGCGGGTGTACGCTCAGTAATGCCTACCTCAACCGTTCGAAAACCCCAACCTTACCACTATGCTACGACTAACACAACCACCAGGAGATGGCCCGACTTTACTATGATTACTCGTCTAACTGACTCTAGTATCGTCACTGACGACCAGCCATTGACTAACCCCTCAGCGAGGGCGCAGGTGGCTTTTATGGTATCGCTCGGCGGTGGAAGTGGACCTTGTTGCGTCACTCGGCAGGTCTCAACTCGTCTTCGCTTGCCTGCCTATGGGCCGCTGTTCTAAGAATTTCGGTCATTGACGGAAGTTGCCACATTCCACAGGCTACTGCTACTGCACATGTAGGTACAGTTATACCAAAGGATATTGCACCTTATCGAAGATTATTATTATTAATAATGTTACATAATCTCTTCCTATAGAGTTCCATATTGTTTGTGCATTAAGCAAGGATAAAGTGTCAGGAGTTTGAGTGCCTTATTTGGGGGCCTCTCGGGGAAATTCAATTTCCATCTCGTCCGATTAAGCGTTGCGTTCGTCCTTAACAAAAAGACTTGTCAAGCCGCAGCGCAATTTGCTCGGCGCTGGGAATCTTTTCGCAGGCTCAAGCAAATCCGACAGTGCTAAATAACCCTTCATGCCGAAACAATGCGCTCTTATTTCCGGAAGGGGGCCTCGCCGGAATAACAATGTGGCATTTTTCATCGGCGAGGGGCCCTAGGGGACGTCGTGAAGGACGGCGAGTCGCCCCAAATCAGAGTACGCGTCGCGACGCCGCTGTAACTACATGAAAAAACTTGAGCCGATAAAGTATACTCTCGCACACATAAAGACGAAATGTACACTTAGTTTCAAATTATGTTATAGGTTTGCCTAATCATTTTTATTCATTTAATAGCAGATCAAATATTTTTAGTTGGTTGGTTTGGTTTGGTTTTACAAATTAATTTCTTTAAAAAAACATTCGCAGACTATGGGCCAAACGTGTAAATTATACATTAACAGTTAGTTAAACTATAGCATTTTGGAGTTTTAGAGGCAATCTGGTGAATTTTCGAAAAGTGAGGTTATGCAATGGAACGTTGGATGGAACATAATCAAGAACTGTGGAATGTGCATATACGTAAATGTTATATGAGGCAATGTCATGCAATGAAAGAGCAGAAAAAAATTAACAGACAATGTGCATTAAAAGCCAAAGAAACAAGTGCCTGTGACATTGATTTGATGAAATAAGTTGTCGCCATCAAGCCGATGCTGATCGAGTTTATATTCTACGATAAAGACGATAGAGGTTAGAAACAGGACAAAAAC
>JAWQRP010005159.1:0-10992 GCA_033557875.1 Quadriops clusia
CCCGCAAGATTTCTGATACCCTCGGTCGAGGGGCTTTGTAGTCTCAGCCATTGACGAACGACGACCTTATAACCTATAGAATTGTGTCTCCACCCCCTGGCCAGTTGTGAATAGATCATTCTGTAGTAGTAATGTACGATATCTTACTTATGGTTTTAGATTCATTAAGACAACATGCTATTATTCGGATGTAAAAAAATAATAATTACAATAATAACCTAATTTACCTTAATGAGCAAAGCAACTACAAATCCCTTTACAAATGTCTAATTATTTAATAACTTACCCATTTGTACCGAGCCTTTCTTTATTTTTGTATTATTAATGACTTTCTCTGTAAACATTGCCTGTTTATATGCATTCATTATTACAAAGAAAATAATTATCATATTCGCAACAAGCACACTGTTGACTATTCTCCTATTGGATCTAAGACCACCCTACGTCATTGTAGGTAAGCTATCATTCGGTATTTTCTGAGCTAGAATTTTGATAAATGTACTTACTTTTAAAATCAATCATTACGTTTGTTTTCTACCCATTAATTATTTATTATTATTTATTTATGTCTTTCTTATGATCAAATTGGTCGTCTTTTAAACAAAATACAATTTCAGTCAATTGGTATATTAGACTTATTTTTTTGCACAATCTGACAAAAAATCATTACGTGAACCAAAATACTTTTAAAACACCTCCTTCTGATCTTATATATTTCTAAACTACACCTCCATTTTCTCCGTGATACAAAAGAAATTTATCGGAAGCCAAGTGCGATCTACACAATGCGGAACTCGGATTCGCACCGGGAGCCTCAGCCTAGCAGTCTTATTGAAATTCCTCGTTCAGTTTATGAAAGATTTTCTATCGGAATCACTTAAGGCGGGATGATTTATCTTAAGATTTTACCCGACGCTACTCGCCCGTAACTCATCGGCTACCTGCGAAAACGTCGAGGCGATGGTGGCTAGTTAGCAGTGTTTACTCCGCCGGAGAGTTATAAATCAGAAAGGTTTTTGCCGTGTGGAGGGAGTATCGCGAACTAACCGCTCCCTGGGGTCCCGATTAGCCCGATAAGCTGATCCACTCCTCTCTTCCTCCACACCGCCAGCTCCACCATTCTGGGGATATACACAAACAGACACATGCTTCTCTCAACTAGAGCCAGTGCCACTGCCCGTCTGTGGCTGATATCATTCGACCACGTATATCCCGACTGGACCGACTCTGCATCCTGTGGGTGAGCTAAATTTTACAAAGCGACCAATTTGCTTTTTTAGCCCTGATATGGCCGTTTAAGTCTTTTTGCTCCCGTCTGACCGCGAACGGTCTTCCCACCTGCGCCCCACAAATTTACGGAGAGTTCAAACTTGGCGAACTTTTTCTTGTAATGTCTCTGGCGAATTAGCTAGATAACACATTTTTATCTTGAGTTGATTCCGATCCTTGTAAACCATCACATTCGACATTTCGAGTAAGTAATAGCCACAAAAAGTCTATACCAGAGCTATAAGCGCTGTACTAAATTCTACACTGCAAAAAACATTAGCGATTTTCTCTAAATTCAAAAATAAACTTTCAGTATACATTATTTAAATAGAACCAGTTAATACGTTATATATAAGTATATTCAAATAAATGAAATGGAAGAAGAAAACAATACTAAGCCCAATTACAACAGAACAGAGAGAAAGAAGGCAAAAAAGAATAAGGAATAGAGGGCAAACCTATAAAAGAAAACATTACAGGGATAACCTCCTGGATCTCACTGGAGATGAGAACTAGATCAAAGCCAAGAAGAAAGTCATATCATGAAGTCAAAACACACGACAAAACTATATCAGATAGTAAAATGTAAAGACAGAACTTAAGATGTAGTGAAAGGGAATAATAATATTACAACAATGAATCTCAAAGTGAAGGTAATACTTCTAATCATTTTACACAAATATCATGAAAAAATGTTCTAAGGTATCTATATTAAACTTATGTTTTACATTATTAATTACGTTTTAACCGCAACAAAAATGTAAACGTTATATTGAAAGACTTCACCGACGTGCGTACTAGATTGTGGAAAAAGGAAGGAGGTAAAGAAACACACATCTAAACCCCACTTGTTCTGGAAATGACTAGCAGCTCTGACATCTATATTAATAAAAAAGATCCTCCTTTTGTGAGCCGAACAACTCGAACAAACTATTTAATTTAGCATTTGTGCTTGAGGAAGCTCCCATCTATCAGCTGTCAGCCGAAATACAAGAGTTACGCCTCGTTGCGTACCTGTTAAAAGCGGCCTTGTAATAAACCATTAACTTCTCATTTTAGCAGCTTCGAGTAAATCTTCTCACAATCCCCTTTGAATGATTTTACTGGCGCTCTATCTTGTGCGTTCCCTTTTTATTTCCTCATCTATAAATGAGAAAGTATTGTAATCGGAAAAAGAAAACCATCGCACCTTCAAACTTTCTCCATATTTTGATTGATTATTGCTTAATCGTCTACATTCTGTTTGTTATCTCCCTTCTATTAGATTATTAAGTATAAATCAATGGAAGGAAGGATGAGTTGGGTAAGCCTTCCATTATGTAGTTTTGAAAGTATTTTCTTTCAATCTCCTCGCATACATGGGAATACTTCCCGCAACGACGAGACGTTTATCCTATTAGATACATCTTCTGCTTCTATATACTGATGATATCAGACCAGACATCTCTCTAATTTCCCTCATTTTAATAGAATGTAGCAGCATCTAGAAAATAAATAAATAAAAATGTAACCTATTTTTATTTGCACATTCTGAGTATTTACAGTATTGCAGACGAGTTTTTATTAACATATAATACATTAACAAAAACTCGTCTGTAATAATACTTAATCCAAATACATTATGTTCTTACTTCCCTTATTCTCATTATCTTGTTTACTACCGCTCATTAACGCTGCATTAGGTCAGGCAAATTCTGAATGGACGAAGTTTAAATTCACTTAACTGCAATCCATTTAATCGTTATTGCGGTCCACACAGAGAACGGCGCACATGGTCTATTGCATTTATTTTTCTGTTGTGTGTTTGAACTTACGCTCAATTTGGTAAATCTAATTGTGTTTAGGCGAAGAAGCCTCTCGGTGGCCCCGGACTGCCTCTAGCAGTTCTGTTTGTGAAAGGTTGATCAAAGACATTAAATGAATTAAAATAAAAAGGAAGTAGAGTGCGCTTTCCTGAGTGGAAAGCGTTTTTAGTTGAGCTTAGTTTATAGATAAACTCCTGGTTAGTATAATTCTCGACAACGAGGGATAGAAACGGGAACATGTAGAAAATTAAATGAGCTAGTCATAAAAACAGGAACACCAGCAATGTTCTTAAGTACTGCAGTAAAACACTACTACAATGTAGCATCCATCGCCACTATTCCTCAACCTCAAGCAGGGGGTCCAGAGAGAGAGAGAGAGAGGATGTTTCTGGGTAGACCTGGCGGCCGTAGGTCTGTTGAGATTTCAGGGTGGTCCTTGTGTTTCGAGCACTGTTCCGGTTATTCAGTTGCTTGTCGTATTCATCATGAATTATGTAGGCTCTTAAACGACTATAAATTACAAGAGGTTTTTTTGATGAAAACTCTTACCTTGGAGTTTTTCCGAGGGTGGCCCCGAACACACAATCATTAGTGTTGAGCTTTTCCCGCAGTTCCGTGATTTTTGCTTGAAAATATTTTCTTTGTTTCACAGATGAATAAATAAACCCTACAATAAACAACCCGTGGTTAAAGTTTTATGTATTTAATCGTAATTTTCCCATGTTTTTTGACGAGCGCTGCTTATTTGTTATTATTTCCTAAAGTTCTCGAGAAATTCATAAACGTCGATAGATACAATAAAATAAAAAAGTAATAAGAAATTCGTTTATAAACAAGTGAGCTAAATATTATTCTGACATTTTCATTTAATTTAATTTCCAGTTAAAATTAAAATCAAAATTAAAAGTTTCAATTATGGCCCAAAGACGAAATTCACTTTTTCCAAAGAAGCCAGAGGCAAGGCCCCTGCCTAGGTCCAAATTAAGTACTCGTCAAACTGGTGCAAACAATACCATACGGAAATTTCCATTTGCAGAGAAAAAGGGCACTTTAAGCAACAAAAGCGGAAAAAGTTCTATATCTTTGAAAAGCAACATATCTATGAAAAGTAACATATCTATGAAAAGCAACATATCTACGAAAAGCAGCGCGTCCAGTAAGAGCGCGAATAATAATGATGAGAGTGTAAAGCAACCTGCTGAGACTCAAGCAAATCGACAAGCGTTGCTTACATCGTTGATTGAGAAATATTGCCAATCCTCACCTTCTCAGCAAGAATGCGACCCCTGCGACATACAAAATTTTATTAACTGCATTTTGCCTTATATTCAATGCTTGCAAGAGTCTCAGTCCGGTCCCCAAACTTTAAAAACTGGCGACGATGAGGATAAAACTGCAATAAACCAAGATACACAAACTCAAATGGTGCGAGACGGCTTGGTTCATCTGTTACTTCATCAATTTTGCAAGCCAGCAACAGCAGCACCACCAACCTGTACCCAACCTTGCAGAGGAAGGTGTAACAATATTTGTGCTATACCGGAGCCATATTGTGGGCCATTATTTGATGATGAAGAAAACTTTCTGGAGAGTACTTTACCTTACGTGAGAACGTTGACCCCGCTAAAGAAAATGCAATTAAGGACACTGTTTTTAAATTCAATGTACGAAATAATGTTGGAGAACGAGAACGTGACCCCTAAACCGGAAAAAGATGGAAAGATCTGCACTTGCGGCACAATCTTTCAATCTTCGAAACCCAAGTGCCTACAAGACGAAGATGAACTTTTTTACTTAGATTTGATACCCTACATGAAGCAAATGTCCCCTCACAAACGCCTTCATGCAAGGCTTATGTTCTTTGATCACTTATTTACTCTTTACGAAGACGTTTACAACTTGTACGAAGAAATTCCGAATTTCCACGGCGACGGTTACAAAAACAGGAAGAAGAAATACACTGAACGTTTATATAAGGTGTACGGAAAGGAAGAGGAGCTTGCAAGACGAAGTTCGGAGAGATCTACCGTTCAATTTAATGAAAACATTCATCGCAAATCTGCAGATTATTCTGATCCAGATTTACCAGTATTATCAGACAGGAGTGCCGGGCAAAGCACGAATGAACAACAAATTACGAATATTTCATACGAAAACCAACCTCAGGCGATGCGACAAAGTGAATACGATTCAGATTATTATTGAGTGTCTTGCGTAGGTATCGTGTTGTTAAAATAACTTTGTTCTATGAGAGCAATCAGTCAATGTGTATGCCATATGTTTTCCAATATTGTTGAAATTTATTAACATTAAGGTAATTTATCAGTGGTATTTGTAAATTTTATTAGAACGAGGGCAGACCTGTCCGAGTCGTGACCGAGTGCTATTATACCATTTCAAAGCCATTTCATGTGTTTTGGTTACATAATGGCAATAGCTAAGGACTATTAACCTTGAGGTAGGACTCGTTACTTATTTTGTCTTTATCTTGAAGGGGATTCCAATGGTGAATTATTTTCTCAAGTGATATCTCGACAACTTGAAACATTTTTCTCATTTCGTTGCAATATTTTTCAAAGTAACTTCATGTCATCCAATGGCAACAATCAAAGGTGATCATGAAAGGATAACCCCTTTCATAAATATTAGGGTTGTTATTATAATACCACGAAGTGCTAAACCAATTACATCCGCATTAGGGACAAGTTAAGCGCGAACGATTAAATTGGCCCGATGAACACAGGTATTTAGCCACTTAACTAATCCTAAAATGAAATCGGCTTTCGCAAATATGAGTCATCGAAGTGAAATTGTGCATGTGCAGATGATTTAAATAGACAATGTAATTGACAAGCCATTAAAACAAATGTGAATCTCAATGCCTCGGAAGAGGCATGGTGCGGACAGATGAGGGAGGAGGTCCTGGTGGATAAACAGCTCACTGCGATTGACAGTTCATTATTAGTGGTGGAACAGTCGTCCTTGCTATCAGTGTTGGACGTAACTCACCTGGCTCACATGAGGACTGAACCGCACTGTGAAGTTATAGCTGCCTTTGTCTATTATTACGGGACTTAGGGCGCAGTTTACTCCAGCTATTTAATAAGATCGGGCCAGGAATACACCCTTTAATTTGATTTTAAATTGAAAGGCGTCCTGCTGAGATATCTGTTTGCACATGTGGCTGCATGGCAGCATTTGCGTTCATAATTAGCTTCTAAAAAGCAACCTTGGTATTTATTTCGCCTAATATCGCTTTGATGTCAACTATAAAAGATTTTAGGGCGGCGCGTATGTTGATAGAGTTTTCCAAAATCCCTTTTCTATTCTCGGCACGACAGTGATTCATAATGTCATAAAATTTATGAGTGAGGGGCCCTTTTATGTACTAACGGTGTTTATTATATATTAGTGTGTATATATACGTATTATTATTGCAACTTTATTGAGCTAGTTCTAAACTCCATCTTTCCTTATATGGGGGAGTGGAAAAATAACTCTGCGCATTAAAAGTTCTTCCAATGCAAGGAATTGTAAGATTACTAATTCCTCTTAGGAGAGTTGTGTTATAAAATATTGATCAAAATGTTAATTGAATGAGAGCTTTACTCTGCCCACAAGTGACAATATAAGGTAATAATGTATTTACTTCAGCTTAAAACCCTTTGAGTGCCGCAATGGAACTTGCAAATTATTCACCCAAAATCATTTATATGTTAGATGGCGTTGGGGTTGTTTAGGTGGTTAGCGTGACCTAACAACACTCAAAGATCTGGGTCCTCCTGGAATAGAGTGTTGAGACGTCCTTTATTTGTAATTTAAAATACACAAGTGCACTATATATTTAGTGGTTAGTTCCTAAGTGACCGAACGGCCGAGATAAAAGGGATCGTAAAACGTGGAATGTACGACTTCTATTAAAGGTAATGTCATTAAAATATAGAAGTATACCAGTTACATACGAGCATATGCTTTTCCCGGGACTGCGTTTTCGCGGCGAAATTTTTAGTATTTCTTAATGAAGAAATGTAATTACTCCTAACATGTAAAAAATAATAAAACTTTCAACGACAAATCATATTTAGACCAGTTTAAAGGATCGATTTTAAAAACTTATTCACGGTAAAACCTCCTACCTTTAAAACTGGGTCCTGTAGAAGTCGATTGCATAAACTCTCCATAAATTTTTCTAGCTGTTAAACTGCATTGTAGTGTTTATACCTCTGGAGTTCCGTACATCATAATCTGTAAAATATGGCTCTTGGTAACGAATCTGACTGCGCGCCCATAAATAATAGTAGGAAACACTGGGAAGTTTCCCGCTTATTAGTAAAACATAGGGGCAGGCGATAAATAAAATTTAACTCCCCATCGTTACTTAGTAATTAACACATACACACACATCCAACGAATACAATTAAGCTACGCATAAATCCCAATTTCGGGTTCATTAAAAAGATCCAATTTTCCTTGCTTCTACTTTCTATCTCTTCGCAGCATACGCCAATATAAATATTTTTACATAATAAGCTAATTAGGTAAAATATATTTAACTCCGCATGAAACTGGCGCACAAAATTAAAAAGACTGAATGCAAAACAGCGGAGTTGGAAAGTTTGTCTCGTTTGCGCATCAAAAAGATTGTATCATCTCCACACCGACAGGAATACAATTCTATTATTTCCATTCGACTACCAATTTGCGAAACGTTTCAATACGCATAGAAACCCACACGTATCTAAATTACACTTTATGTAGCTGATCACTTGGCACAAATACCACAAACCACATTGGAGAACTTTCCCGCGTTTTGTCATTTTGTTCCTTATCAGTGTATTTATTTATCTACGAACTGGAGCACGCACCGCGTGTATTGCCACCCTGTCCGCTCAATGGTAAACAGCCAACGCAACCCTTTTCAAACAGATTGGAATTTGTGATTTATTGGAAGCAGCGAGGTTTCAGATACAGCTTGTTAATTAGCACAATACACCCAGACCACGGATGAAATTTTATTTATTATTTGGCCCCGAGGTTGCGCTAATAAGTGGGGAACCCAACGAAGTTTTCTACAATTATTTATCGCTCACAGACTTGGTCGGCACAGTATCTCATAGAATATACGCCGGCCGTACCGAACCGTCGAGGTATGAATCTACAATACATTTAGCAGATGGAAAAATATGGTCAATTTATACAATCGATTTGCATGTGAAAACTAGACTCTCTCGATATGTAAATGGAGAAAGGGGTGGATATTTTGTGATTGATAGCTGCTGATGGGAATAAAAATGTAGGAAATTTTTCAAGGAAGGATTTTAGTATGCAATTGAAGTTTTTATATGCTTAGATGGATTTTTGATTAGTTGTCTGCAAAACATATTATCCTGATAGACGTAATAACTTGGTATATATTTTCCTTTCCCGGAATTTCCCATTCAAGAATATTTCACTAGCTACAGGCATAATGCCAAAGTATTGGTCAAATTTTATATTACGTTCTTACAACTTTATTCCTACGGTAAGTCGCATTTTTATTGCTTTTATTTCCACTCGTCTAAGGCAAGTAATAATGGGAAATTAAATAAAACTGGTTGTAAAATTCCACGCGAAAAGTCCTTTTAACTAATAAATTCTCGCATCATTACTCGTGAAAGCAAAGAACCCACCTGCAAATGCAACTCTCATATTTCTTGGTCGTTCTCAGGTATATGTTAGTTGTAAAATGTAAGCTCGCAAATGGACGGATTTTTATTAGACATTAAAACATTTTCCGTGTCTTATCACTATATATTCTTTATCTGTGCATTTATATCTCTTTTCGTCGGCCGTACACACCCCCTATATTCAAAATTAAATAGCACAACCCTTTTAAAAAAAGAGTGAATTTCTGATTTATAAGAGGCATTAACTCTAGATATCACTAAAAAAGAGGAGTTTTAAATGTTTTTGGTGAAGTGTCATTGATTGGTTTACACGAACTTTTAGATATACGAATGTGACTAAATGCAATTGAAATCAAGTACAATATCACTTCTCCTAAAAAATGTTAGGGATTCAGGATAACTTACTGCAAAGAAAAAATGTAGCTCGTAAATTTAATGTGTTTACAAAAAATTACGCAAGAAAATTTATTTTCTCTTGCACAAAAAGAATGTGGAAGAAAATGCCTTTGTCCTACACACGTATATAAACGCTACAGTTTTCGACATAGACCCGTTCGTATTTATAAAAATTGTATTTCCCTTCCAGATCCTCCAGAAATCTCGGTGGAGAGACCCGTAGTTCATTCAGGCGAAGGATTCGAGGCGCAGCTTGTGTGCATAGTACACGGAGAAAGCCAGCCAGAGGTAAGAATATATTTTACGTTTTGTACTTCACCTTATCTTCTTATTCTATCGCATTATGTACCAATTTATTTATCAAATTTTCAACTGCAATGTTGAAGGGACGTCCATCCCTATAAAGTTCCGCGCATAGTTAGAATTTAGAGGATACCATTCTCAGAGAAGGAAGATTTAAATTTTCCAGCCGATCAAGTTCTCTTCTATAGCTTTGATTAAATTTTCTCGACGTACCCGTAAGAATATTTTCCAGCGTTCCCGCGAAAAAAGTAGATAGGGGTTCTGCATAATTATGAATACACGATAGGAAGGAAGGTGTACTTTGCATACAACGAAGTCGACTAATCAGTTCCAATTCCGGTGGAAGGCAAGGAAATCGTAAGACAATAGATGCCTTTTCCTTGAAGCTAAGAATTTCGAGGAAAGAAGTTGCTTAACTTATCAAGACGTCTGGATTGTCTGCCGCAATCCGAGTTGATGACGTTCGATGAACCCCTCGTGTCCGGCCTATTGTTGATAAAGCACTTGGATGGTTACAGATTGTCGCGGAAGTCTCAAGGGTCTTGGAAGTGCGTGTAGGGAGAATACCTATAATCCTGACCACCCCAGAGGGCCTGTGCGTACTGTACGCATTCGATAAAATTTATCATTTCCAAGAGATTTTTTTGCTATTGTTCTCTTATGTTTACAACACTCACTTTGAATTCTTTTCAAATTGACCGTTATATAAATATTTGGATATCGATTATTATATTCAGTTTATTAACAATATTTATAATTAATACAACATACATTGGTCTAAAAATCAAACTAAATTTGTCTCAAGTCTAGGAAAGATATGTAAGCTAATAATAATGGACTATATAATACACGATTTTAGTAATCGTTTGATAGAATATTTTCAGTTTATTCAAATATCAGAATAGTGCTTGCAAAGACATCACCGATAACTGTTATCAAGTTTGTCACAAGATAAACATTTTTATTGATATAAATAGGCTACGTATGTTTGTATCCCAGTTTCGATTCGTTGTTATATCATCATCACGTCTACTATATTGTTGCAACCAAGAGGGAAAATTTAACAATATAATAGACGTGATGATGATATAACAAAGAATAGAAACTGGGATTGGTCAGGGATTGCATTATGAACAATTTTAATCCAGAATTTGCACAGTTTTGTTTCTAGATAAGATCTCTTTTGTTTTTTTTTATTTTCTGAGAGTACGGTTTGATCACGATTCACCATGAATTATTCAAATGAGTGTTTCTGTAATATCTGTTTCTTTTCACGATTCAACGCAAAACGAATGGTAGGTGTTAAGTCACAGAATTATTAGCTTTATTGTTTAATAACACCGGCACACAAAAAAAAATTGTCTGTACACCGGGCGCCACCTATCTACGGGCATGTTTTTCGACCCGCTGAATACGATTTTCAAGTGTTTAGGCCGTCCAGCCTTCAAATTCGAGTAAATTGCAAAAGACCCCAAAAAATAGCGAAAATTCGATGTTTTGGGAAGAAAAAAAATTTCTTGTAAACCGTTAAAAATCCAATTTGTGTACATTCT
>JAWQRP010005160.1:0-10992 GCA_033557875.1 Quadriops clusia
AAAAATTTGATCTGACGTGGATCTGCTTTCACGGAATCCTCCTTGGTACTCCCCAATTTTACTCTCTAAACTTTCATTCAATCGTGCACGAAGAATTAGAAGTATATAATGTATATAAACGTCGATCTGTCTTATGACAAGATTGCTACGTTACAAATTATTACCTCTTATCATAACATAGAACGTCGTTAGCCGCACATAAAGATGTGTCATCATTTTAAAAATATTTTTACTTTCGTATATTCATTTCAGAGTGATATTTATCCCGACTGATAAATATATTTTTTAATTTTTTAATTCAAAATCGTGAGCGATAAAAAAATAAATATCCCCCTGCTTCGATATTAAGTATAAAATATTAAACGTTCTGCAAGGATAATTTCTCTAAATAGAAACTAATCTAATAACCCAATTCGGTTAAAATAACAGTATCTTCCTAATATAGAATGAGCATCTCAATATCATCACGAGAAATCGCCCCACATAGGTGTATAAAAATAGTCGAGATTGTTATTTAATTATAGTTCCAGATTCCTATATGGCGTTTATGTTTTTTATAAATTTCTCACGCTTCTGGATTGAACATTGCAAGGGGTAGAAATACATAAAAATCTCATGCTGCGACAGGTAAACCGCGTATTCAGGCAAGAGTTACCTGAAATACCACCGCAGTGATTCAGACTTTCCCAGTTCGGAAATACGTACAATAGTTGCCACGTGCGTATTTCAGTATTTCAGTTCCGTCGTCCAAGATCTGCGTCCGAACCTCGGACCGAACCGGTCTCGGGGATACGCATGCGCCAAAATAAACATCAAAGCAATGGGACGACGAAATTACGTGCAAGTGCACATGCGCACGTGCACGTGTCTTTTAGAAACATAATGACTGAAATTGGATACCGACGATGCCGAAAATCAGCTGCCAACTTAATTTCTGCGCCGTTATTGTTTCGACCTTTTTTTTAAAGACGTTTACGTTAATCATATCAGTGAAAACCGACTTTTCTTGTTCGTTTATCTTTGACGGACCGGTGTGAGTAGTACGTAGTACCGGTAGTACCCGCAATACCGACTATACCGACGGGTGACTGGGCAATTCGCTCCTTTAGTTACCGAAAACAAGTCGCGACTATTATTAGATGACGGAATAATCGGGGAAACTGGCCGCTCTGATTCAGAGGATATTTGCATACGTGAGTGACGTCGGACCGTAACCGAGACGCAGAACATTCGACCGAAATCATGGCGTACTTTTTCGTAACGTGCGGGTCACTATTAGCTTTTAATTAGATCAACCGCTTAAGAGGTTTCTCTGACAAAAAAAAAAAAAAAAACAATTTAATAAATTTAATTTAGTTCTTGTGTCGCACCCTGCGGCTATTAACACTAATATGGAATGTAAAATGAAAATTTCATAACGTCATAATATCTGTCGACTTCGGTTAAGCCAAAGCGTACATAAATTAAGAAAATTATAATTTCAAAAGTGGGTTAGTATTGTTATCGCGCCTGCCCATCTGCGACCATGTTTTAAAAGTAATGAAATGAAAATTGCTCATATTTAAATAAACACATTTCTCCGAACGCGGCTGCAAAGAAACGAAAGAAACAGAGACTAGATTCACACTGGATCATATTATTATACGCAGGCGATAGTCTCGCATTTCATTCCGTTCCGATCCTCCCGCACTCGCATCGTGTTCGCCTCGAAGCCTCGAACAACGCGAGTTTTTCAACATCCTGTCTCACGTCGGCGCTCCGCTCTCGGACGCTGGAATCGGAGTTGGCGCAGAGTTGCATGCGTAAGATAGACACAACCCGTCAAAATACGAAAGACGAAAGACGGGCACGGGGCGACGGACGCGTCTTCGATGGCTTTCCGAAGCACCGCGTGTAAAGTTCGTCGACCGGCTCCACTACCGACTAATTACACCTCTTCTCCGGAGCCGCGCGCCGTTATCAAAATATAACCTGTATGAAGTGCTCGATGTGACCGGTGTGACACAGAGGCGGCCGCACCATGAGGGCGAAATCAAAATGTTTACAGTTGTACTCGTAGTAGTTGTGACCAACAACGAATAAACACTGCTTTTACAACAATAATACCACAGACTAATCTGTTTATAATTCGTGACGCATCTTGATTTTAAATCAAATGAAAAAAAAATAATAATAATAATAACTGCTTTTACTGATAACCTCCCCACTAACCGTAAAGTTATAAATAAATCTCTTCATGTTTGTTCAGTTAAATTAATACCCAGATTTTTATGGAAGCAATGAACCGTAAAACGAGAATGGAACGCAGCGTATTTGTTTACCCAATCGTGCTTAAATATACGTTTTCTCCACCAGAAGATCAAAACCAAGCATCAGTATTTAATTCATATTAGGTACACGTTTTTGAACGCACAAATGTACTTTGCAGAAAATAAAACGATTTTAATCCAATTTTCACACTTTTACGGTTCGTGTGTGCATTTTTGTAGGTTTATTTTATCGCCTGTCTCTAAAGTAATGGCGTTATAAAACCTAATTACCGAATAGCACCAGTAATTGTAATTAGAGAGCTCTAGTTGCATTAACACGGTATGTCGTATGTGGGTGTTACATAGTGACAGATCCATATAAAGTCAATAACACTTATTTTTTGATCATAATCAAACAAAATTACAAATTTGATTTGGTGATAAAGTATACTTATATAAGAAAAACCGTTTTATAAAGTTGAAACCTTCGGTATAATTTTCAATAAAGACATTGAAGAAAGAACTCACGTGTGCAATAATTCGATGGCAACGTCAGCTTCGTTTAGTATATTATGAATAAGACAAGTGCATAGACAATGAAAGTGTAAACGTTATAGTTTTTATCCGGCGAAGACAGTGAAGACCAGAAGAACGCAACGAACGCAAAGAAAACAACAAGAAAGGGTTAGTATAAGAGCATGAGCGCAACGCCCTCTGGCCGGCCAGTGGGCTACCGTGTTAACGCCACAGGGACGTCGGTTCATTCATCGGGATCGGGATGTAAACCGGGCCGTGTCGTGAAAGTCCAGCGTGAGACGGTGGAATGCGACAGCGCCGACACCGCGGCCGGTTTATCCATCGTCAGGGTGCGGCCGGTGCAGCCGGCGAGCGCATCGCCGCGTCGCCTAGCGACGCGCCCCTCAGCATCACTCACCTTTCCTGTGCCGTCGTCGTCGTCGGCCCCGCTCCGATGCACCTGTTACGTTCTCTCGGTCGCTGTCCTCTGCAAACACCGTCCCGTTCCCAGAGACGCACACGTATGTGTAATGACGAACAACGTTACGGCCGCAAACACGTTACACTCAACACGAAGGCCGGCGGCGAACTGAGAACGCTGAGAACTGATTCTATCCCCGATGCCCGATGCCCGACATGCCCGATCCGAGCCCGATCCGAGCCCGATCCGAGCCCGATCCGAGCCCGATCCGAGCCCGATCCGAGCCCGATCCGCCGGATCCGCGCTCCGCGGCGGTCCGTCCGTGAGGCGCGCACGCGCGCTCGCATTCCGCGGATGACACGATCACGCCCTGCGATATCGAAACGCGAAGAAAAAGCGTAAATAAAATCGCGGGTTTTGTTTTTGAAAACGCGGAATGCGGCCGAAATAGAAGCACGCACACGCACCCCGGTTCGTGTGCGTCCCGCGGCCCGCGAACCCGCCGTCGCAGTTCATTTTTCCTCGTTCCTGTCGTTCCTGTAGTTGGGCCTCTTTCTTCTTGAACGCGGTGCCATCCTATACGATATATCACCGTACCGTTCTTACTTGGGTGTACATACATAACATTCACACATGCATCGCACTGCACCGACGATATTTTTAGAGGGTACTTGCTGCACCGTAAATATCGACTTGACGTGCATTCATACTTTTCAAATAAATCATACCGCGTTTCCTTATTATAATTGTCGTATGGTTTCCCGTTTCCTTGACGGTTTATCTATCTACTACATATGTATGTATATATCGGATAGAGCACCCGCTTTGCAACCCGTAATTATACCTACATAATTTTGTTCGGTATTTATTTTTCCACATAAAAATTATGCGAAAATAGAATCCAAATGTTCTGATAAGAAAACAGCAGAGGTGACCTCTGGAATTCATCGGTATCTGTTATCTGAGCGTTCCAGTCCAATTGGAATTCCTGAAAAGTGTATCGGAAGCTACAGGAATTTTATTTTTCCTTTGGACAAGGAATGCGTTATAAATAAACGCTTCTTTTTTACTAATTACACCGATGTCTGATGGAACGTTGCAGTGTTTCACAATATCACTTACGAAGCGATTTCGTTTTTCGGGTGGAATTCATTACGACAATTCGATGGTGATAAAGTAATATAATATATAATATTTAGACATACGTATTCCGTAAATTAATAAAGAGAAATTTCCAAGTGTGTATATTTAATTTAATGAATAATTATTACCGACAACTCGGCATTTTATTATTACTATACCAAGTTTATAAACAACTTGCTTGTGTACATTTTTGTGTCATTTTATTAATGCTTTACTCATCGAGATACTATTTCTTATTAGGAATGACAAGTTTAAATAATAAAAAACTAAGATTAGAAATAATGCAACGCAATACGTGATAGTCTATAATGGGGATTAGTTAGGAAATCGAAATCTCTTGTTTGTTATTCATTTTATAATTTTATTATTCGACCAAGATATCAATGACTAATAAATCGTACACGATGACATAAAAGACGTGTGTAAATTTTAATTTAATTAGTGTTATAATGATATTGCTTGTCTTGTAGTTCTTATCGAATCAAATCGTGAGTATTGTCGCAACAGCCACAGCACACAACTTTATTTGTTTACTTATGATATTTGTGAATTGTCGTTCTTTTTTCATTATCGTCTCCGTCTGGTGCCTCATTGGAGACATATTTTCGACCAGTGGCGGAGGTAATTGGTTTTCATTTTATCAGGAAACGCTGTTGGCATTTGGCCGCTGTATTATTTTTATCCAAAACATAGAAAGAGAGAGAAACTATTTACCTGGAACATTGACTCAATCACTTATCGATTTTTTCAAAGAACATAAAACCGTATATTTTAGTATTTCAAAATAATTTTTCTTTTATCTTCGTATTAACACAGCATAGATAAATTCTAATCTAACCAATGTGAATCAACAGATAATATTTAAAACAACTTTTCCCCGGTTTTTACGATCGTAAAATGATTATTTCTAGGAATTGAATAACACATTAACGAGTCTTCGTATTTCATATTCACGTGGCCTACAGATATAAACTGTAGGCATTTATTTTTGACAAAAACTAATATTACACCACTTGTTCCCGAGGAAATGTGTCAAACGTGTCCTAAAAATAGCAACTATTTGCAGTATCAGAGCCAAATAAAGGATGTAGCACGTGTATAACAGCTAAGCAGCTGTTATACACAAGGAAGCCTTGAACCCGTCTCATTTGCCGTGGCCGTGTCCCGAAAACGATGACGATTATTTCCACGAACGACTCGTATAAAATTGATTGTCGATGCGTGTGTCAATCGAATCGATCCTTACCGTACCCGCGTACCGTAGGCTGTAAACGACGACAACCCAAAGTACAATCTAGCATCGCTGGGATGCATGACGACCGGGCGTAAGAATGACTTTAATTAGGGATCGTTCTCATCGTCAATCTGTTCATCAGGTTGTTCACTAGAAACGTGTTTCACGGCAACCTGAGCACTCTTGTGGTGGTAAACGAACGAGACGTGCTGCGCCGAGTCCCAGATCTGCTTGAGCACCAGGTCGGCGAGGGTGCGCTTGTCCCAGGCGTGGTACCAGTTGGACAGGTCCGAGGTGCAGTCCGAGTCGGGCGGCGGCGGCCGCACCTGGATGCCGTTGACGCAGCGGCCGCACTTGAACTTCGAGTGCGTGTCGGAGCGCACGGACTCGTCCTCCAGCCGGAACAGGTCCCGCAGGTCGTCCCTCGTGAAGTGCCGCTCGCACTCGTCGTTGTCGACGACGGCCGAGCTGAGAGCCTTCTTGTGCGCCTGCCGCTGGAAGATCTTCTCCTCGATGGTGCCGGTGGCCAGCAGCCGGTAGATGTAGCAGGGCTTCTTCTGGCCGTCGCGCCAGACGCGCGCCATCGCCTGGTCGTCGTTGGCCGGGTTCCAGTCGGGGTCGAACATCACCAGCCGGTTGGCGCCGATCAGGTTCAGGCCGCAGCCGCCCGCCTTCGAGCTCAGCATGAAGATCCACTCGCGCGAGTCGGCGCGGTTGAACGCCTCCACGACCTTGGCGCGCTTCTTGATCGACATGGAGCCGTCGAGGCGCACGTACTCGTAGCCGCGCCGCCGGCTCAGCTTCTCGAACAGGTCGAGCGTCTGCGTGTAGTTGGAGACGAGCACCACCTTGTCGCCGTGGTTGGCCTTCAGGTTGGCCAGCAGGCAGTCCAGCACCATCAGCTTGCCGGACAGCTCGGGCCGGACGTCGTCGCCGCGGACCGCGTATCCCGGGGGCATGGCCTCGAGGGCCCGCTCGAACCCGTCGGCCCCCTCGCGGATCTTGTCGAACACCAGGTCGGGATGGTTGCACAGCTTCTTGAGTGCGGTTATGTTTGCCAGCGTGCTGGTGCTCGCACCCTTGACCTCTTCGTCGACGACGGTGCGACGCACAGCGTCGCTTTTCACGAACGACTGGTACAACCGCCGCTGGAGGGGAGTCAGCCGCACGCACACTACCATCTCGAACTTGACCGGCAGGTACTTGGTGAGGAGGGCGCTCGTGCGCCGGATGATGCACCGGTTGACGATGGCCAGCAGCCCTTCGAGGCACTCGACCGCCCGCTTGCGCTCGCCGTCGCTGGCGCCGGCGTCCTGCCCGCGCAGGATCGGCAGCTCGTAGTTCTTGCGGAAGTCCTGGCCGCTGCCGAGCAGGCCCTCGTTCACGAAGTGCACCAGGCTGAAGTACTCCGTCAGGTCGTTCTGGATGGGCGTCCCGCTCAGCAGCACGCGCCTCTTGGCCCGCAGCCCCATCAGCGCCTGGTACGTCTGGTTCTCGCAGTTCTTCAGCCGGTGGCCCTCGTCGCACAGCACCAGGCCGATCTCCGACTTGTGCAGTATGTGCGTGTACAGCCTGAACGTTTCGTACGATATTATGAGCACGGGCGTGACCACCCTCCTGCCCGGGATCGTGTCCATGTAGCTGCGCAGCCTCTTCTCGATCTCGGCTTTGCTGCCGCCGTCCATCGCCAGGGCGTCCACCCGCTCCCCCAGCCACTTGCGGATCTCGTTGTGCCAGTTCTTCACCAAAGAGCTGGGCGCCACGATGACGGCCTTCTCTATCGTCGGCTTGCAGTCCGGGCCCTGCCGCAGCAGGGTCCACAGCAGAGTGATGCACTGCAGCGTCTTGCCCAGACCCATCTCGTCGGCCATGATGCAGCCAAACGCCTCGGGGATCTGGACCCCGGTCACGCAGTCGTACATGAACTTGACTCCCTCGCGCTGGTGGGGCCGGAGGACGTCGCTGAGCACGGGATCGACCACCACGTGGACCGGCCGTTTCGAGTCTAGCTTGATCTTTTCGTGCTGGCTCAGCTCCGGAGGCGAGTACACGACGAGCGCGTTCGGAGTCTCGGGGTCGTGGAGAGGTCGCCGGACGACGCTGCGCTTGATCCCCAGACTTCGGCTGCTGTTGCTGCTCACGTAGTTCGGGATGGGGACTTTGAAGGGCCGAGACAAGATCTGTCGGATGATCGCTTCGTGCTCGGCCTTGGAAATCCGTTCCGGCGTTTGTTGGATTTCCGACAGCGGTTTCCGCCTGCACTGCCGTTTGCCGCACTGCTCGGTTTCATCCTGCCGTTTCTGCTTCTGGCTCGGGGCTAGACTGCGACGCATCGCTTCTTTTCTCGTTTTCTCGCAACTAAGTCATCGCAACTGAACTTTTAAAAATTGAGGTTACGTCTACTCGTCTACTGTCATTTGACATCCCGCGCTTATGACGTTTTCGAGACGCTCGTCAGATGCCACTGTTCCGACTGTTCGTCTAATAGACAGAAGAAATTCTCTAAATTCGTATTCTACAAACAAAAATCAGCCTTACAGAAAAACTCGCATTGTCATTGACTACATTTTGTCAAAATCTATAATACTATTTAAAAAATTCATTATTTTATCGCTTATAATTCGCCACATTACGCTTTACATACATATCTAGTCAAAGATATGAAATGAGGAAATTCGTACACTGATGACGATATCGTGTAATTTAGTAATTTTAATCTATTATCTTTGTAGGTTAGCATCTTCATTAAATGTGTCGTGTTTCACAAACACGCGATGTTGCAAAAAATACGACACAAATTATAAATATAAAAATGTTTTTGGAACCAAGGATTTTCGGATGGACAGATTGAGACTAACGTATATAGTATAATATAGTATTTATTGCAACAATACTTATAATGAACAGTTATGAACAGTTATGATTAAAAAGTCACCCCTTTTTGGAACAGCCGTACATTCTGTTAATCTTCTGCACGTCCCCTCTCGAAAAGCCAACCCGCTGTCCGATTTCCGACCCGCCGAGCTTCGGCTTGATCGTCGGCCTCCCGTTGACCGAGAAGGCCTTCTCCGAATAGTGCATGACGCTCCTGTAGTCGTACTTGACTCCGAAATCCACCGTGGAATCCTTGTCGGCCTTGTCGAAGTTGTGCTCGTGCGACTTCTGTATGTTCCCCCAGACGATGGTGACGTGGTGGTCCCGTTCGTAGCGGTTCTGCTCGTGCAGGAAACCGACGGCGTGCATCAGCTCGTGGATGACGGTTCCTTTCTTCCGGAGACAGCCGGGGGTCTGGAGGTTCAGCTGCTGCTGGCCCCCGACCCTCCCGACGCTGCTCCAGCAGCCGCTGTTGTCCGCGGTGATGTACAGGAAGTCCCTGTCGGCCGGCTGCTTGGGCCTGAAGGTGACGCAAGTCATCCTGTGGTAGTCGTCCATCGCGGCTTCGATGACGGACCTCTCCGACGCCGTGAATCCCGGGTGGAGCCTGTAAGGGATGACGCCTCCGGGCCAGCGAGTCGACTCCGCAGCTAAATCGAGCTTTGGTTTAGCTACACATCAAAATGACACGACCGAGGGATTTACCTAATCCGTTCTTAGAAACGCTGGGGAAGAGAATGTCCCCTTCGGCGTACTCGCCGAGCTCCTCGGGGTTGACTCCGTCGCTCTCGGTCCAGCTCTCCACTAGCTTCCCTGTTTCCTCGCTCGGGGAGCCCACGGCGGATTCGGCCAGCTTCCCCAGTTTGAGAGTGGCCGCGTCGGCCGCGTCTACCGAGACGGAGGCCGCCAACGCGAGCAATAGCAAACACGACATGATCGCAGTGACGTTCCCGGTCGTGATTTCCGACCGTATTTATATCTGCCCGTCCCGCCGATACAGATACATTGTTTACCCGCTCCAATTCGTAAGCGATAAGGGTTATCCTGACCATTTGCATACAAATTGGCGTTGTTCCGCGATTATTATTGTAATTCCGCGGGGATTTTATCGGATAGTTCGGTTCTAGGAAGTGACCTTCCGCAAGGAAGGAATTCATCCAGCTAAGGCTACTTTGCATTTTTGTTTTCTTTAAATATTCATTACTTTATCTAAAATTTAACGCGACTATTGAATATTATTATTTTAATTACTTTAAATTATAGGAATTTGAAATTGAGTTAGTTTGAATTTCAAAAAAGGTTTTGTATATTTTGTTGCTCGACAGTTTCGGGTTACGTAGCTTGAAAATGTAGATGGTAAATTTGAGTAATGAATACGATAATCAAAGGAAAGAAAAAATTAAATGACGAGTAATAGTTTTTGAGATGTTGCAGAGTAATAAATTAACTTGAACTTTGAAATAAATCCAGAAGCGTTTTATGATTTACAGATAAAATTGCGAAATAATCCATCATGTCTTCCTTTATCGCGCATAAATGCGCGCGCATCGTGCGCGCGGAAAACAATTCATTAAGTCGGGTTATAAAACAGATCACCTTAGATAATGCTTTCGTTTATCTGAGAACGCCGAGAGCGAACGGTTGATCCGCCCCGTCATCACATAAAGATGAAAACGAGAAACGGTAAAACGGTGAATGCAATTTAATAAATAAGAGAAGAGTGCAAATAAAAACGCAAACGTGCTGTTAAGACGTGGCCAGTGGCTTTCGCGGTTCGCTCCGTTCGCTCGAAGGAAGCACTGTCGCTTTATTTACTACCTCGTATTTCTGAGGAGAGAGCGCAGATCCCGGAATATGCTCGCCGCATCGTAAAAATTGAATTCTTCCGCTTATTTGCGTTCCCTTCCTTCGGAGAGGTTCTTATTTATTTCGAGGATAATGAATGAATAGAATAATAAAGTAATAATATAATTAAAATGGTGTTTACAAATGGAATTAATCATCTTCGGAGTTTCTCAGTGTCTTCTTAACAACCTTCTTTGGAGTAACGGGTTTCTCCTTTCTGCATTTTCTACCCTCAAGAGATTTAAGTTGCCCTTTAGCACCTGTCCGAGAGTAACCAGCAGTTTTAGTAGCAGTCGGCACGTCTCTCTCAGCAGCTCGTACACTTCCATCCTTGTGCAGGTGCACCGGGTGCACCGGGTGCACCGGGCGCACCGGGTGCACCTCGACGCTCTCGTCTCGCTTGTAGAAACCCAAGGCCTTGGGATCGGGGACGACGCGCGTTCCCGTTTCGCTGGTTCCTTCCGCCCCCAGGCTGCTGCTCAGCGACTTGATGCTGCCTTCGTTCGCGTTCTTCTTCTTCCTGATCTTGCTTATGTTTGCCTTCATGTCCTTCAGGATCTGGTCCATGGTATTCGCGATCTGTTCGAGGTTCTTGACGTTTTCTGAGTTATCGGTGCCATTGTAATTCAGTCCCATTCCTTTGCGGAGGTATAAAACCTACAGAAAATTTTGAATCGACTATTTTATTTTACGTTTCTATAGAAATACCT